>CAJDSM010012626.1:32052-49840 GCA_903981925.1 Ostrea lurida | reverse complement strand
ATCGGGTAACAAGGGTATGGTAATATCTGGGTATGGAATATCTGGTATGAAACCTTGGTAATGGTAATTTCTGGGTAACATAAGGGTACGGTAATATCTGGTATGGTAAATCCGGGGAACATTTGGTATGTAAATATGCTCAAAGAAATAAATAACCGCTAGCGATTTCACTTTTGGATTTCATACATTTAGTGGTATAATAAGATTAGATTGCACGTATTATATCAAATATGTATGTGTTTATATCAAATGCATGTGTCTAATATTTCTTTTAAAAAGAAAAGAAAGAAACCTGGTAATTCAGATTTGAAATAGAAATAATGGATTCATCTTATATTGTTAATATTCATATGAAATAGTACACGAAAATGATGTCAACAGTATTTCACATAATTTATCATTTAAAATCCGGTTATTTCCCATCCCTTGGGAAATATATGATAGAAATTATCAATGTATGAGAACATAATCAATGCCACAAAATAAATGTAACTTATCATTAACTTGATATTTCGGTTAGATATTTACATTACAATTATTGAAATCAGATACAGTTTGACATTGCTACTATTTATAAAGAAACAACATTTGTCTAAAACTTGTGTACTGTTTTTCGAAAATATAATGGCGAAGTATCAATGTATTAAACGTAATCATAGTCCCAAAACCACATACAAATACGAGTGTAGGGCAACACGGACCTTCGAGGAAAGGAAGGCAGGATCAGGTGCCATGGAGGAGTAAGCATCCTCTGCTGACCGGTCACACCCGCCGTGAGCCCGCAGTTGAAACAAAGTAAATGGGGTTACCGGGCCGTCGTCAAATCTAGTACGAAAATGACAGTCTAAAAAAGGTATGAAACAAATCAGCCAACATATGACTTGATTTGAATCGCAAAAACGGTCATTATAGCGACCGTAGAATTGGCGAAATGATGACTTTAAACGAGATTCGTTATAACCCTGCAACATCAACTTTTTGGTTAGTAGTTGGCCTCGTTTTAAAAATTATCATACGCATGACATGCCCTTGCGTATAGAATCAACTGAAAGAACATAGCACCATAAGCAGGCGATAGTGGTAACATTACTACATAGAGAAAGTTGACGATTGCAAAGTCAAAGTCATCACGTTTATCAATATAATGTAGTTTGTAGTCTGCCATTAGGGTCAATATATATTAAGTAAAATATCAAATATGAAGCACATCTGTCAGATTGGTTTTTCTTTACATTGCAGATTCCCCAGCCTTATTCAGTGTTGGAACATATATAAAATACACATCCAAAAAAGTATAAGAAAATAAATTATAATATAATAAATTGCAGAAACACTTTAACGCGCATAAATCAGTACTAAGATAACGAAAACTCAGTTTTCTTCTGATGATTTTATTGTACATTTCAGGATTATATTATATTATTATAGGATAGACATTAAGCCAGTTTCTTTCAACATGAAGGGAAATAAAAATATTCTTATCTCGTGATCTATCGATCTGAAATACTTTGTAAACACCTGATTCGAATTGTGCTCTTTGTTAACTGACCTGTTTTATACCCTTACGAGGAAAACTTTATTCAAAAAGCTTCTACACGAGAAGAAAAAACATCTAGCTTTGGCCTTTAGTAACGACATTTAGATATATCTATTAATAAAGAATCATTTTCAATCATATGTTTTATTCGATATATCCCCGGTGAACTTGAAATAAAAGACACCTGGAGAGTCTTCCACATCGGCTCGTACTTAGATATTTTATTGAACATAGACATCACCGCAAACTAACAACTCAACTCTATGACAAACAGGATAATTTCAGCTTATCCATCCTCAACTTTCCATATTTATGAAGCAAACATTCCATTGCTACCTGTTATTGGTGTTTATATAATAATCTCAACTGATTTGACACGTAAGAGATTGTTCTGCGGGTGACCAGTTTTTAAATCGAGACTGCCTACTGACAAACAAGTTGATGTTGCAAGTGTTTCGACAGTCGCGTTTAAAAGTAAGTATTTCGCAAATTGCATGATAGTAATATTACGATTCAAGTTTGCCAATACAAACGTACCACTGGGTCAAATGCTGTCTGACGAGTTTCCATACCAATTGTTAGACCGTTCTTAAAACACTGATTTTGACTATGGATTACTCCATTTATCTGATCAGATAAAGGGCTCACGGCGGGTGTGACCGGTCGACAGGGGATGTTCAGTCTCCTAGGTATCTGATCCCACCTCCCGTGTATCCAGGCTAGGTGTCCGTGTTTGTCCCAATTCTTAAATTTGTATTCCACATGGGATTATGAGATAGATCACCGTTCGTTACTTCCACTTTTTCATTAAAAACGAAAGTCGCCATTAAATGATAATGTACAGTCCGTCCTGATGCATTCTCTAAGATTGTAAGGAAAATGCTCAATTCACACAACATATATATATATACATGTAAAAAACGTGTAAAGAATTTCGGAAGTTGTTTCTTTGGACCTTTTAATTCAAAACCACGAAAGGGATAAAAAATGCCTGAACGTTTGACAAACCTCGTAAAATGGATTACTGACCTTGACTTTCTGTCCGTAACTTTGGGGAAAATACAAAGTATATTACTACAAATTTAGCAGAAATGGCTGAAATATTGTGAGGAACGTTTAATGAAAACAAACAAACAAATTCAAACAACCAGGAAGAAGGTATCAAAAGTATTTTTCCTCTTTAAATAATAATGGATAAGTATTTCTCGCAACATCAGTTAACGTCTAGTGAATGATGAAATAAGGAATGCTAAATTAATTCTATCAATGCTGGGTCGTAATTAAGAATAAATTTCATTATTAAAAATACATGAACCCCTGAACTGGAACTTTCAACGCCAGCATACTTCATGAGGTGTGTACGTGGTGCTTCATAAAACGTACGCATGCGTGAAGCGTGTTGTGCCTCATAAAACGTACACATGCGTGAAATGTTGTACCTCATATACCGTACGCATGCGTGAAGGTGTGTGTGCCTCATAAAACGTACGCATGCATGAAGCGTGTTGTGCCCCATAAAACGTACGCATGCGTGAAGCGTGTTGTGCCTCAATAAACGTACGCATGCGTGAAGCGTGTTGTGCCTCATAAAACGTACGCAAATGCGTGAAGTGTTGCATGTCATCCTTTTAGGTATTTAAAAAAAATATGAAGTTTCTTTGTATCTACATTTTATTATATTTCTATCGGGATTCCCACCAATGAAATTGACGCACTATATTTATCGAGATTCATACGCGCTTACAACTGCAACGCATTCATGAGGAAATGGATACATGTATCAAGACATTGGTAAAAATATCGAAAACATTGGAAATATGAATATATTCGTCATTATCATCTTGAAAAAGAGTGTTGCGGAGAGAAAATATTTTGGTTCGGCATGCACATCTCTTGCTCATTGTGTGTTTTTTAAAATTATTTTGCTGTTTGTTTTATTTATTTTTTGTGTGTTTTAATTATTTCCTGTTTGTTTTTTATGTGTTGTGTGCTTTAATTATTTATTGTTTGTTTTATTATTATTATTTGGTGTTTTTTTATGTTAATATGTTATAATAATAGTTATGTTTTTAGAAGTACACGCTTCCTCGGAACTTTTTGGTATACTGTTTTGTATTATCTCGACACCAACTGAAGCAATCTGTACATATTTATGTATTTATACTTTTACCGTTTACAAAAATGAAAAAAATCTCAGCGATAGAACTGCTATAACATGTAAAATTGCTTTGACATTGCCTTCGATAATTTTATTTGTTTGTTTGGGGGATTTTTGTTGGGTTTTTTTTTTTGGGGGGGGGGTTGTTTGTTTGTTTGGTTGGTTTTGTTTGGGGTTTGTTTTTTGTTGTTGTTATTGTTATTTTGAGGGGGGGGGGTTCTGTTTTTGTTTGTTTATTTTTAATTTTATTTTATCTTTTATTCTAATTTTTTTTTTGTAGTAGTTGTTGTTTGTTTGTTGTTGTTATGTGTTTGGGTTTTTGGGGGTGGAGGGGTTGTTTTTGTTGTTGTTTTATTATTATTATTAAATATTATTATTATTTAATTTATTTATTTTGTCTTTAATATTTTTTCTATAGGCATACAATGATACATATCTCATTCAAGATCATGTTATGCTTTATAGAATCAGGATATGTATATTGACAATTCACTCTATCAACAGTTCAAAATTTCATTGTAGCTATTTTAAGGGAGACAAAAAAAAAAAAAGAGAGAGAGAAAAAGGAACATAGAGAAGTAAAGGTAGTATGGAATGAGAGGAAAAGGAAGTTGCAGTGCACTTTTTATATGATAAATACAAAAAATTAAACTACAGTATGAAATAACGGACTATATTTGCCAGAAAGTATTGAAATCATTGAAGTTACTGGCGATCGTCAGAATGTACATATGCTTCAAAGATCTGAAAATAGGAACTAAATTGGTTTTTAAAAACCTTGAATGGAATGACGGGTATTTATACAATGGACTTTACATATGTATTGCTTCATTTACATTACAGTAATATTAATGAAATCTAATGTTTCATCATTGGGGGTTTTCCAAAAAGAAAAGATCTAGCATCTAAATATAGATTAATATTTTTTAGACTGATAAGAGATATAATTCTTCTATAAACTGTTTGAACAATTGGGACCCACTGCCATAGTATGAAAAGTTGTTTTCTTCCTCCTCTATCACAAAAAGTACACAGATTTGTGTTGGTTTGACCTATTTTGTATATAAAATATTTGGTTGTCAGAAATGGTGATTAAGTATGTACTAAACATTGTAATTTGCTATTTTGTCACCAAAAATGGCCAATAGTAAATTGCTTCCATTCTACATCAAGTTATTTCGATGACGGACCCACTTTTCCTTACCCTTTGGTAAATTAATTTCATCAAGAGGTTTTGATCCTTTTCTGGTGAGAGCAAAGAATTTAGAATTGAAAGAATTACTGGTCGCTGTATAAATACATTCCTACTAAATCAAAAATTTCTTAGCTATTATTGTTTGTTTTATACCATTATATCTTAAATGATTTGTTTTGAAATTAAACTTATTTTGAAGATTATCTAAAGACAAAAAATGCTATTTTCATCAAGAAAATCCAAGCACAGGTGTTATGCCTTTTAGATACCAAGCCTTATAAAAATAGTTTGTTTTTCATTTGAAATGTTTTATACTAAGTGACAATATTCGTACCAATTTATCTTGGATATCTCTAAAGCAGTAAAAGTATTTTTTCCAATTGATTTTGTGAATGCTCATTAAATATGCTGACCTGTATTTAAAAGTTCATTGATATCAATAATGTTTCCACTTGGCGTTATTTTCTCTTGATACTTTTCCTTATCCATGTCGACTGCTTATTCTTTGACTTGTTATTTGTGCAAGAGCAAAGCAAAAATTAAAAAAACCCAAAAAACCAAATCAAATCCCGAAAAAAACAACCCAAAAAAACCAACAACAAAGACCAAGCGATGAAACAAACAACCCCTTCTTTCACTCTTGCACAAAACAAGTGAGCATGCAGGAAGGGAACTCAGATCAAACATCACAACAACTGGCATTTTTTTTTTATTTTTAGAATCAAATCTGTTGAGCCTCTTGAATCTTGATGATTGAATTCTGTTCGTTTCGTAACTTATATTTTTATCGATAGAATCTACAGAATATACCTCTCCAAGTAGTTAGAAAGGGGCCCCGAATGGTTGAAGAAACCTTCATCGCCTACATCAGTTTCATATTTTTTTCCACTTTTTAGCCAACCTCCACCTCTCGATGTGCATATAAAAACAAAGAATAACGAACATGATTCAAATCTAGTAACTCCCAAAATAGAATACAAATAAAGTAAAACTTAATTTTTGAAAAAAAAACAAAAACAAGTTTTCTCTTTTTTGGCCAAAGTGCAGTCCTATTCATAAGCTACCAATAGAAGCGGTATAAAATTATGACAGAACACTTATTTGCCTTTCACAATTAACAATGCGTTGACCTCAGGCTCGTTATGCCCTCATTCTGATGGTCCTCTATAAAGTGCATATATAAGCATCCAAGGTGGAAAAAAGTTTCTTATTTGCATTTTAGATAAGTCTCAATTAATTGTTAATATCCCTTGATGTCATGTTAAATACTATTAAATTTTAACTGTGTTATTTTGACCATCCATCATTGAATTAATTTGCAAAATTTATGCTGTTTGAATAAATTTTTGTCGCTTGATCCTGAGACATTGTTGTTAAGGAGGTATTGTGAAAGCGTCATAATGGCTGACGAAAATATAAATATCAGCATTAATTTGTTTACTCCTTCCAGATTTGATTGTCTAACTGCGTAGCTCGGTCGGCTAGCGTGTCGTCTGCTGATTGCCTAAGTGCATAGTTTGGTGTTTTAGCGCGTCGTTCTTGCTGATTGCCTAACTGCGTAGCTCGGTCGGCTAGCGTGTCGTCTGCTGATTGCCTAAGTGCATAGTTTGTGTTTAGCGCGTCGTCTGCTGAATTGCCTAACTGCGTAGCTCGGTCGGCTAGCGTGTCGTCTGCTGATTGCCTAAGTGCATAGTTTGGTGTTTTAGCGCGTCGTCTGCTGATTGCCTAACTGCGTAGCTCGGTCGGCTAGCGTGTCGTCTGCTGATTGCCTAAGTGCATAGTTTGGTGTTTTAGCCGGTCGTCTGCTGATTGCCTAACTGCGTAGCTCGGTCGGCTAGCGTTCGTCTGCTGATTGCCTAAGTGCATAGTTTGGTGGTTTAGCGTGTCGTCTGCTGATTGCCTAAGTGAATAGTTTGGTGGTTTAGCGCGTCGTCTGTTGATTGCCTAACTGCGTAGCTCGGTCGTTAGCGTGTCGTCTGCTGATTGCCTAAGTGCATAGTTTTGGTGGTTTAGCGCGTCATCTGTTGATTGCCTAACTGCGTAGCTCGGTCGGCTAGCGTGTCGTCTGCTGATTGCCTAAGTGCATAGTTTGGTGTTTTAGCGCGTCGTCTGCTGATTGCCTAAGTGCATAGTTTTGGTGGTTTAGCGTGTCGTCTGCTGATTGCCTAAGTGCATAGTTTTTGGTGGTTTAGCGTGTCGTCTGCTGATTGCCTAAGTGCAATAGTTTGGTGGTTTAGCCCGTGTCCTGCTGATTGCTTAGCCGGTTTGTTCGGTCGGTTGACTAAGCACTGGTTGTCATGTCAACATGCCCCTTTATCCAATACGTAATCTTCCATTATCTTGCATGTTTTCACAAATATCTTGCATGTTGACATAAATAAGTTGCATATCAACATAAGTATAGCATGTCTCATACGTACATGTGTGTTGCATGTCGATTTAATTAACTTGCATGTCGACTTAAGTAAGTCGCATGTCCTTCATAAATATCTCTCTTGTTGACAAATTGTAAAATCATTTATTTGGGTACGTTTAGATTTCGTGGTTTTGACTCTAATAATGAATTCGTTGACATTAAATTTCGTTGAATTAAGATTTAAAAATTGATTATTTATTGTTTTACGTCCCGCTTGGAATTTTTCACTCATATGGAGGTGTCACCACATTGCCGGTGAAGGGCTGCAAAATTTTAGGTCTATGCTCGGCACTTAGGACCTTTGAGCAGGGAGGGATCTTTATCATGCCACACCTGCCGTGAAACGGGCCCCGGTTTTTCGGTCTTATATCCGAAGGGCCGCCCAATTAAGCTCGCCTATTACGACAAAGCAAGGGGTACGGAAGACCTATTTCTAACTGGATTCCCAGTTTCTATTTGAATTGGACATGTTTTATTGTCAAGATGTTACAGACAAACGGATTGGACACAAGTTCTTTAAACTTAAAACGCCCTCTCCTGATTTATGATAATTTTCATTCATGTATATTCATTTTGTGCAAAAACTTTTGGTGCATTTATTTAATTTCCTTGTTTTTACTTATCAACGAAATAACGAAACTAATCCTAACGAAAATTAATGATTTTATAGTAATAATTCGCATATGTACATATAATGATAACATGTATTATCTAGGTATGGTTTGCAGATGCATGTACGATCAACAGATAACGGTGGTTGCGAAAAATCAGAAAGGTAATATCTGGGTATGGTAATATCTGGGTAACACTTGGTATGGTAATTTCTGGGTAACATAGGGTACGGTAATATCTGGGTATGGTAACATCCGGGAAACATTTGGTATGTAATATGCTCAAAGAAATAAATAACCGCTAGCGATTTCACTTTGGGATTTCATACATTTAGTGGTATAATAAGATTAGATTGCACGTATTATATCAAATATGTATGTGTTTATATCAAATGCATTGTCTAATATTCTTTTAAAAAGAAAAGAAAGAAACCTGGTAATTCAGATTTGAAATAGAAATAATGGATTCATCTTATATTGTTAATATTCATATGAAATAGTACACGAAATGATGTCACAGTATTTCACATAATTTATCATTTAAAATCCGGTTATTTCAATTCCCTTGGGGAAATATATGATACGAAATTATCAATGTATGAGAACATATCAATGCCACAAAATAAATGTAACTTATCATTAACTTGATATTTCGGTTAGATATTTACATTACAATTATTGAATCAGATACAGTTTGACATTGCTACTATTTATAAGAAAACAACATTTGTCTAAAACTTGTGTACTGTTTTTCGAAATATAATGGCGAGAAGTATCAATGTATTAAACGTAATCATAGTCCCAAAACCACATACAAATACGAGTGTAGGGCAACACGGACCTTCGAGGAAAGGAAGGCAGGATCAGGTGCCATGGAGGAGTAAGCATCCTCTGCTGACCGGTCACACCCGCCGTGAGCCCGCAGTTGAAACAAAGTAAATGGGGTTACCGGGCCGTCGTCAAATCTAGTACGAAAATGACAGTCTAACAAAAGGTATGAAACAAATCAGCCAACATATGATCTTGATTTGTAATCGCAAACAAGGTCATTATAGCGACCGTAGAATTGGCGAAATGATGACTTTAAACGAGAATTCGTTATAACCCTGCAACATCAACTTTTTGGTTAGTAGTTGGCCTCGTTTTAAAAATTATCATACGCATGACATGCCCTTGCGTATAGAATCAACTGAAAGACATAGCAACCATAAGCAGGCGATAGTGGTACATTACTACATAGAAAAAGATTGACGATTGCAAAGTCAAAGTCATCACGTTTATCATATAATGTAGTTGTAGTCTGCCATTAGGGTCAATATATATTAAGTAACAATATCAAATATGAAGCACATCTGTCAGATTGGTTTTTCTTTACATTGCAGATTCCCCAGCCTTATTCAGTGTTGGACATATATAAAATACACATCCAAAAAGTATAAGAAAATAAATATATAATATAATAAATTGCAGAAACACTTATACCGCGCATAATCAGTACTAAGATAACGAAACTCAGTTTTCTTCTGATGATTTTATTGTACATTTCAGGATTATATTATATATTATAGGATAGACATTAAAGCCAGTTACTTCTTCAACATGAAGGGAAATAAGAAATATTCTTATCTCGTGATCTATCGATCTGAATTACTTTGTAAACACCTGATTCGAATTGTGCTCCTTTGTTAACTGACCTGTTTTATACCCTTACGAGGAAAACTTTATTCAAAAGCTTCTACACGAGAAGAAAAAACATCTAGCTTTGGCCTTTAGTACGACATTTAGATATATCTATTAATAAGAATCATTTTCAATCATATGTTTATTCGATATATCCCGGTGAACTTGAAATAAAAGACACCTGAGAGTCTTCCACATCGGCTTCGTACTTAGATATTTTATTGAACATAGACATCACCGGCAAACTAACAACTCAACTCTATGACAAACAGGATAATTTCAGCTTATCCATCCTCAACTTTCCATATTTATGAAGCAACATTCCATTGCTACCTGTATATGGTGTTTATATAATATATCTCAACTGATTTGACACGTAAGAGATTGTTCTGCGGGTGACCAGTTTTTAAATCGAGACTGCCTACTGACAAACAAGTTGATGTTGCAAGTGTTTCGACAGTCGCGTTTAAAGTAAGTATTTCGCAAATTGCATGATAGTAATATTACGATTCAAGTTTGCCAATACAACGTACCACTGGGTCAAATGCTGTCTGACGAGTTTCATACCAATTGTTAGACCGTTCTTAAAACACTGATTTTGACTATGGATTACTCCATTTATCTGATCAAGATAAAGGGCTCACGGCGGGTGTGACCGGTCGACAGGGGATGTTCAGTCCTCCTAGGTATCTGATCCCACCTCCCGTGTATCCAGGCTAGGTGTCCGTGTTTGTCCAATTCTTAATTTGTATTCCACATGGGATTATGAGATAGATCACCGTTCGTTATCTTCACTTTTTCATTAAAAACGAAAGTCGCCATTACAATGATAATGTACAGTCCGTCCTGATGCATTCTCTAAGATTGTAAGGAAAATGCTCAATTCACACACATATATATATATACATGTAATAACGTGTAAAGAATTTCGGAAGTTTGTTTCTTTGACCTTTTAATTCAAACACCGAAAGGGATTAAAATGCCTGAACGTTTGACAAACCTCGTAAAGATGGATTACTGACCTTGACTTTCTGTCCGTAACTTTGGGGAAAATACAAAGTAATATTACTACAAATTTAGCAGAAATCGGCTGAAATATTGTGAGGAACGTTTAATGAAAACAAACAAACAAATTCAAACAACCACGAAAGAAGGTATCAAAGTATTTTTCCTCTTTAATAAATAATGGATAAGTATTTCTCGCAACATCAGTTAACGTCTAGTGAATGATGAAATAAGGAATGCTAAATTAATTCTATCAATGCTGGGTCGTAATTAAGAAATAAATTTCATTATTAAAAATACATGAACCCCTGAACTGGAACTTTCAACGCCAGCATACTTCATGAGGTGTGTACGTGGTGGCTTCATAAACGTACGCATGCGTGAAGCGTGTTGTGCCTCATAAAACGTACACATGCGTGAAAGTGTTGTACCTCATATACCGTACGCATGCGTGAAGGTGTTGTGCCTCATAAAACGTACGCATGCATGAAGCGTGTTGTGCCCCATAAAACGTACGCATGCGTGAAGCGTGTTGTGCCTCATAAAACGTAACGCATGCGTAAGCGTGTTGTGCCTCATAAAACGTACGCATGCGTGAAGTGTTGCAGTTCATCCTTTAGGTATTTAAAAAAAATATGAAGTTTCTTGTATCTACATTTTATTATTATTTCTATCGGGATTCCCACCAATGAAATTGACGCACTATATTTATCGAGATTCATACGCGCTTACAACTGCAACGCATTCATGAGGAAATGGATACATGTATCAAGACATTGGTAAAAATATCGAAAACATTGGAAATATGAATATATTCGTCATTATCATCTTGAAAAAGAGTGTTGCGGAGAGAAAATAGTTGTTGGTTCGGCCATGCACATCTCTTGCTCATGTGTGTTTTTAAAATTATTTGCTGTTTGTTTTATTTATTTTTTGTGTGTTTTAATTATTTCCTGTTTGTTTTTTATGTGTTGTGTGCTTTAATTATTTATTGTTTGTTTTATTTATTATTATTTGGTGTTTTTTTTATGTTAATATGTTATATAATAGTTATGTTTTTTAGAAGTACACGCTCCTCGGAACTTTTGGTATACTGTTTGTATTATCTCGACACCAACTGAAGCAATCTGTACATATTTATGTATTTATACTTTTACCGTTTTACAAAAATGAAAAAAATCTCAGCGATAGAACTGCTATACATGTAAAATTGCTTTGACATTGCCTTCGATAATTTCTATTTGTTTGTTTGGGGGGATTTTTGTTGGGTTTTTTTTTTGGGGGGGGGTTTGTTTGTTTGTTTGGTTGTTTTGTTTGGGGTTTGTTTTTTGTTGTTGTTATATGTTATTTTGAGGGGGGGGGTTCTGTTTTTGTTTGTTTATTTTTAATTTTATTTTATCTTTTATTCTATTTTTTTTTTGTAGTAGTTGTTGTTTGTTTGTTGTTGTTATGTTTGTTTGGGTTTTTGGGGGTGGAGGGGTTGTTTTTTGTTGTTGTTTTTTATTATTATTAATATTATATTATTTAAATTTATTTTATTTTGTCTTTTATATTTTTTTTCTTATAGGCATACAATGATACATATCTCATTCAAAGATCATGTTATGCTTTATAGAATCAGGATATGTATATTGACAATTCACTCTATCAACAGTTCAAATTTCATTGTAGCTATTTTAAGGGAGACAAAAAAAAAAAAGAGAGAGAGAGAAAGGGAAACATAGAGAAGTAAAGGTAGTATGGAATGAGAGGAAAAGGAAGTTGCAGTGCACTTTTATATGATAAATACAAAAAATTAAACTACAGTATGAAATAACGGACTATATTTGCCAGAAAGTATTGAAATCATTGAAGTTACTGGCGATCGTCAGAATTGTACATATGCTTCAAAGATCTGAAATAGGAACTAAATTGGTTTTAAAAACCTTGAATGGAATGACGGGTATTTATACAATGGACTTTACATATGTATTGCTTCATTTACATTACAGTAATATTAATGAAATCTAATGTTTCATCATTGGGGGTTTTCCAAAAAGAAAAGATCTAGCATCTAAATATAGATTAATATTTTTAGACTGATAAAGAGATATAAATTCTTCTATAAACTGTTGAACAATTGGACACTGCCATAGTAAATGAAAAGTTGTTTCTTCCTCCTCTTCACAAAAAGTACACAGATTTGTGTTGGTTTGACCTATTTTGTATATAAAAATATTTGGTTGTCAGAAAATGGTGATTAAGTATGTACTAAAACATTGTAATTTGCTATTTTTGTCACCAAAAATGGCCAATAGTAAATTGCTTTCCATTCTACATCAGTTATTTCGAAATGACGGACCCACTTTTCCTTACCCTTTGGATAAATTATTTCATACAGAGGTTTTGATCCTTTTCTGGTGAGAGCAAAGAATTTGATATTGAAAGGAATTACTGGTCGCTGTATAAATCCATTCCTACTAAAATCAAAATTTCTTAGCTATTATTGTTTGTTTTATACCATTATATCTTAAATGATTTGTTTTGAAATTAAACTTATTTTGAAGATTATCTAAAGACAAAAAATGCTATTTTCATCAAGAAAATCCAGCACAGGTGTTATGCCTTTTAGATACCAAGCCTTATAAAAATAGTTTGTTTTTCAACTTTGAAATGTTTTATACTAGTGACATATTCGTACCAATTTATCTTGGATATCTCTAAATGCAGTAAAAGTATTTTTCCAAAATTGATTTTGTGAATGCTCATTAAATATGCTGAACCTGTATTTAAAAGTTCATTGATATCAATAATGTTTCCACTTGGCGTTATTTTCTTTGATACTTTTCCTTATCCATGTCGACTGCTTATTCTTTGACTTGTTATTTGTGCAAGAGCAAAGCAAAAATTAAAAAACCCAAAAAAAACCAAATCAAAATCCCCGAAAAAAACAACCCCAAAAAAAAAACCACACCAAAAGACCAAGCGAGAAAACAAACAACCCCTTCTTTCACTCTTGCACAAATAACAAGTGAGCATGCAGGAGGGAACTCAGATCAAAACATCACAACAACTGGCATTTTTTTTTTATTTTTAGGAATCAAATCTGTTGAGCCTCTTTGAATTCTTGATGATTGAATTCTGTTCGTTTCGTAACTTATATTTCTTATCGATAGAATCTACAGAATATACCTCTCCCAAGTAGTTAGAAAGGGGCCCCGAATGGTTGAAGAAACCTTCATCGCCTACATCAGTTTCATATTCTTTTTCCACTTTTTAGCAACCTCCACCTCTCGATGTGCATATAAAAACAAAGATAACGAACAGTGATCAATCTAGTAACTCCCAAATAGAATACAAATCAAGTAAAACTTAATTTTGAAAAAAAAACAAAAACAAGTTTTCTCTTTTTGGCCAAAGTGACGTCCTATTCATAAGCTACCAATAGAACAGGTTCATAAAAATTCATGAACACTTATTTGCCTTTCACAATTAACAATGCGTTGACTCAGGCTCGTTATGCCCTCATTCTGATGGTCCTCTATCAAAGTGCATATATAAGCAATGTCAAGGTGGAAAAAAAGTTTCTTATTTGCATTTTAGATAAGTCTCATTAATTGTTAATATCCCTTGATGTCATGTTAAATACTATTAATTTTAACTGTGTTATTTTTGACATCCATCATTGAATTAATTTGCAAAATTTATGCTGTCTTGAATAAATTTTTGTCGCTTGATCCTGAGACATCTTGTTAAGGAGGTATTGTGACAGCGTCATAATGGCTGACGAAAATATAAATATCAGCATTATTTGTTTACTCCTTCCAGATTTGATTGTCTAACTGCGTAGCTCCGGTCGCTTAGCGTTCGTCTGCTGATTGCGTAAGTGCATATTCTGTGTTTTAGCGGTCGCTGCTGATTCCTAACTGCGGTAGCTCGTCGGCTAGTCGTGTCGTCTGCGATTGCCAGTGCAAGTTTGGTGTGTTTATGGCGCGTCGTTGCTGAATTGCCTAACTGCGTCGCTTCGGTTCGGCTAGGTGTCGTCTGCTGATTGCACTCAAGGCATAGTTTGGTGTTTTAGCGCGTCTGTCTGCGTGATTGCTCTAACTGCGTAGCTCGGTCGGCTAGCGTGTCGTTCTGCTGATTGCCTAAGTGCATAGTTTGGTGGTTTAGCCCGTCGTCTGCTGATTGCTTAGCCGTGTTGTTCGGTCGGTTGACTAAGCACTGGTTGTCATGTCAACATGCCCCTTTATCCAATACGTAATCTTCCATTATCTTGCATGTTTTCACAAATATCTTGCATGTTGACATAAATAAGTTGCAGGAACCAAAGTGAAATAACTTGAATTAATATATACAAGTTTGTAATGACTATTCTCACTGAGTACCATTAACAAAGGAAATTCACCAGGATTTGTTATTTGCAACTGGTCCGTTGTAAGCTATGTAAAGTGCTTGAACGCCTGGCAACGGACAAACATATAGTTCTCCATCTAAGGCCCTCTATACTGACTAACGGGACACATGTTTTTTTGTTAGACAACTGCACCAAAAACCCTCTAAGGGTTCACATTCATAGATATGGAGAGCACTTACAAATTTAGTGGTTAATACTCTAATATTTATATATAACCTAATTTATAATAGTGAGTAGGGCTCATGCTACGCACCCACTGAAAATATTAAGTTCAAGGAAGCTTAATTTAATTAGAGACTGTTTATCTTTTCCAGAACGCAAAATTGTGGAACTCACATTCAGGATACATCGTTACAAATATAATACAGAAACAATCTTCCCCGTTAATGACACTAAAATAAAGAGTAATCTGACATCATACAGTCCCGTGAGAAAGACGTTTCTAAAATGCACTTTACCAATATTATCCATCCGTTTGCGTTCCACCCGTGTGTCGAAAAATCCATCACCGAGTGCGTTCACAACGTGCGTAAACACCTGTTCCACAAAATTTTGCGGTTTCAGCGGTAAAAAAGTCACACATTGTCTCGCCACGTTCACACGGTTACCGTATGCCCGTGTCAAGCTTGATCTGTCCGGTCCCCGCCCCCCCCCCACCGTGGCGGGTGCAGCGAATTCAGGCTCTTTCTGTACTTTTGGCAAAAGGACATCGAAACGTCCAAGGAGATAACGCATCGCTACATGTTACAGTGTAGTCAGGAAACCGCCCGTGTTTGTTTAATGGCATCTTTAAGGGAGTGTTTGTTTAATTGCAAGTATTATGTATTGTCCTCGTGCTCGGTAAAATCTGAAGCCATACTATGTAGCAACTCGTAATTCAAATCGGATGTCGTTAACACGTGACTAATTCCAAACTAAAAAAATACTGTGTTGACAGCAGGGTACACCCGTTCCGAGGAAATGTTTTGCTAATGCATGGCCTTTTGGCGAAGTGATTTGTTAATGACCAGGTATAACACAGTCAAAAATAAAAGACTAAAACAAAAAAGCAAACGTACTTGTGTTGACTCGGGGTACATAGCTCGTCCTTGTTTGTTTAATGCATAGATTTTTAGGAGTGGTTTTGTTATGTGCAGGTGTGTTACTTGTAATTCCTCGGCCGAATAAAAGTTTGGAAAAGCCATGTGCATCGCCCCGATCGCGCGTAATCCCCTGTGAGTGTCCGTTACGAGTGCTAATAAAAAAAATATTATATGTTTTCTGTTTTTCTTTTTTGCACCCACCCTCACTGTGCATTTAGTGAACAAAAAAATAATCTCCATGAGAAATACGGATACGGTTGTATATTATCATTTTAGCATACTTTGACAGAATATACACTGTCAGTATGCTTTATAAGACTGCAATATTTTCATAACAACACGTTAGGTATCCATGTGGTTTGTTTTATCATTTTTATCATTTATGGTAGTCTTTGCCCGAGACTCATGGTCGTTCCAACAGTCCGTTGGTATGCCTATGGGTCCTGAGTTGTGTCCCCCTCCTTAGTTGGCAGACTTATTTTTGTCATTCATATGAAGCAGAATTTGGTTACAGCAAATGTTACGCGATAAAAACAAAAAAACTTCGGTGTCCTGTCAACCTTACATATAGTATATACCGCATGATGTGCCGTACAGTTAACAAGTTCATTTTACAATTCATGTCCATTGATATATCTCCGAGAAACTCGACATAAAAGACATCCACAGAATCTGACATATCTGCGTTTCATATTTGGATATTCTTACTTAACATTGACCTCTAATGGCGTACTGACCAACTACATTATATGAGTAAGCGTGAGACTTTGACTTTGCAATCGTCAACTTTCCTTTTTCTATGTAGTTAATTATCCACTATTCCCCACCTGCTGTAGGGTGTGTTATATATGCTCCGCCAGTTAGAAATTCATACGCAAGATTGCATGCTAAATGCGTTAATGCGGACTTAAAAGCCTTTAAAAGCCCGAGGCTTAAGCTACTAAACGAAAAGAAGTTGATGTTTTGCAGGGTTAAATGTACGACGAATCTCGTTTAAGAAGTCATGCAATTTCTCGCAAACTCAAAATCGGTCGCTATAATGACCGTTCGTTATGCGATTTACAAAAAAAATATATCACTAAGTCATATGTTTCCAGACTGATTTGTTTTCATACCCTTCCTGGTTAACGACTGTATTCCTTCCTACTAGATTTGACTAAACCGTGTAATCCCGTTTACTTTATTTCGACAGGCTCACGGCGGGTGTGACCGGTCAGCAGCAGGATGCTTATCTTCCTCCAATGGTCACCTGATCCTAAATCTTCGCTTTTGTCCGGAGGTCCGTCCGTTGCCCCCTAATCAACTCGAGTAAATTCTTGTAGTATGTTTTTTTTGGATTATGAATTATATACAGTTCTTGACACATATGTTAACTTCGCGCTGTTTTGTATTCACACCCCATTGAATGTGAAGTGTATATTGTTATTTAGCTAACTGCTAACCGTAAGGTTCCCAGTGAGCTTTCTGATCACCCTGTTGCTCCGTCGCCTGTCGTCCGTCTGTCGACCGTCCGTTTCGTCGTTAAACGCCCTTTCAAACATTTTCGACTCTCCTCTCGAAGAAACCACTGGGCGCAAATTCAACCAAACTTTGGTCAAATCAATCCTTTGGGTAGAAGGGTATTCCAAGTTTGTTTCAAAGAAGGACCAGGCCGCCCGTTCGAACTAACACATATTTTGCATGTTGACTATAAGCTTTGCATATCAAC
>CAJDSM010012626.1:11083-30820 GCA_903981925.1 Ostrea lurida | reverse complement strand
TGTACCAAGGCAGACTGCGACAGGGATCCACTACTCTGGGTGTGCTGGCTAACAACCAAGCAGTTCACCGTAATAAAAAAAAACAGTGGGATCATAAAAAAAATAAACAAAAAAAATACTAAGATGTCAAAAATGGAGCAGCTTTGTCCGGACATCTTCAGAGAAAGGAAATTGGAAATAATGCACTGTTCTCCGAACACTGCAAAAGATGTAGAAATATATCTTCAACAACAACATGAGAGGACAGACTGCAAGAATTAGCGACAAGAGTGTCTCGGAAGCCTTTCAAGAAATAAAACGACAGAGAGAGTGAAAACGAGCACGTTGCATCCATAAACCAACCACTGTATTAAGGAAATAAATATTACATTCACATTGTACTCCCCATGTACTTCTTCTGACCACTACTTACAGAAGGGATCCTGCGACCAGATTCAGATGGCAGGCTTTTAAATCTCATTCACGCCTCCGAGCCAAGACAAAGGTCTGTGAAGCTGTCATAAGAGACACTTACTCTTTGCAGATGAGCAGCCTCTGGCCATCCCAGCAAGATCTACAGTCACTCGAATAGGACCTTTTCTTCAGGCTTGCAAGGAATTTGGGCTCGACATCAGCCTGACAAACCTAATGTCAGGTCAGGATGCACAAACAACAAGCATCATCACCATCGACCGCATACATGATGCTTAACACAGATCAACGGTGAGATTTTTACCTTGTCTCACACCATCACCGAAACCATTCCTGAATTAAGAGATCGAACAAGAGTGGAGCGCCCGGCATCAGTAACTCCGGCGATGCACTGCAACTATTGATGGCACGTCTCACGCAGTTCAGAGTGTGAAGATTCAACTTGTATAAACCATAGGTCTGCATGGCTGATTTGCGTTCACAGCACCCCTTCAATGGCATACTCGGTACAGCTGCAGATAGTGTTCAGAAGTAGAAAGGTTGATAGATACATGCTAGCATTAACGAAAGTTAATCCAAACAGGTTGCTCGGATGCAACCTCGTTATCTACTCCTCTGAGTATTTTGAAGGCTCGAACACGTCGCCAACTGCACGTCTCTTCATGTTGATTGTGAAGAATTCTATCATACTTTTGCAGTTTTCGATAATGAAGGACAGGTCAATATTGGTCCAATGTCTCTCGAAGATTCCGAAGCAAACGCTCCCACGACAAATTCTTAGTTATAAGGATCACCAACTTTTTTTTTATTACGAGAAACTTCTGTTGTAGTAGCCAGCACACCAGAAGACCCCGCGCCGCCCAGTACTGACACTATTAGTTTGGCAGTAGCCGGACCTGTGGAGAACGTGTTTGATAGCAGACTTTGACGAAAACAAGATATTATTATCAACGTGGCCATCGTGGAACGCGGATTCTCTCCATGAAACTTGTGACTGGGGCTTAGTTTGGAATACGAGTTGGTGACGCTGAAAAGTTGTGAACATGCATAGTTCAAGAAGTATATGTCCATCTCTCACTGAGGGGTATGATCCACGACTCCACTGTATCCGCCTACCTCTAAAATTAAATATCACCAGAGGCTTAGTTGTTTGCAAATGTACCATCGGTAATCTATTGGAAAATTGCTCACGTTGATTCAGTACCATATTTAAAATTCTTGACGATGTAACTTTTTCTTTCAACAACTGTTGAATCTGAACGGGCCTAATGATTTGATAGAGTATTTTGTAACATCCAGGTAAGAAAGTTGTTGATATAGAATTTATACCTAGTTATAGCATTCGATCATAGATGGTTATGATATCATTTTTGTCGAACCTTAAACCACAAGCTGAGAGACAATATTTTGTGACGAGAAACGAGCTTCCCACAGTTGAATGCACTTTAGCCAAAACATGTACCCAAACGGTAATATTTTACCAATGCGCACTGACTACGATCCTCCTGCTATTTAAACTTCAAAAGCCAAAGGGCGCAAGTATATAAAAACGTCTTAAGTGGGTTTGACATAAAGATTGAACATCGTCAGTACCAAAAACATTGATGCAATACATGTACTTCGGTCGCACCCTCATGCGTGTCAAGTGGAACCTGTTCACGAACAACCAGTTGCGATGATGCCACACACCAGTAATTCGTCCCAGACACCTCGGTGTCGGTGCAAGTAACCTTGCAAAGAGTTCCGGCCAGACTTAGGGATGTCCTAAGGTACTTGTCGAGCCCTTCCCAAAGAATATTGCCAAGACCATACATTGCTGGTTGTGATTGCCATCGTCCAGTAGAAGCTCCACTTAGAAATCTAATGAAGATACCCGCCAATGAAGCGTTATCCTGTATCAAAGTGCCTCCGAGAAGCATTGCCAAATGATTCATCCCCTTGGTACGAGAATTCAGCAGCATGGACAAGAGCCTCCGAATGCATGTCAGCAACAACTGATATCTTATGTTTGTCTGCAGCAGATGCACTTTCCACGAAAGATGGACATAGTGATTCCCAATCGTGAAACATATGGAAGAGCAACTGTTGTTACGTATTATTCGTGGAGCCGAGCTCCATTGTTATCACGCCTTGGAGCCCATCCCGCTATAAAATTAAACCAGGGGCCCATGATGAAATCAGTTGTTTCTGTCCCCGGTAATGTGTAAATTTGACCCTTGAATAAAGACAAACCTTCCAACCAAATTCTCCCTACATTCAAAGCATCGTTAATAACTGGAACAAAGCCGTGTGTATGCGATCGTCACTTCCAGCCATAGGTTCTGCGCCCGGCTCCCAGAAGGACTGTGCCTGTACATATTGCGATTTTGATACGTCGTCCGGACGATAGGGCATCTTACATTACTGGTGTGTGTGGCCGTACCGTTCTGTGAACACGAAGCCACTGGAATTACACGCTAATGCATTACATGTTAGGTCGGGGACGGTGCTACGTCCTTATATACTGTTTCAAGTCCCAGTGACTGACAACTAGTTCCCGGAACCTATAGAAGAAAATTCAGGACTTACAATGTCTGCTCAGAGACTATCACATGCAAATGGCGATAGACAGGAAAGTTGACTTTTTGAGTGCCGAATCGTGTGAATTATAGGAATATGTTCCGGCCAGTGAGATAAAGTGTATGTGGTTATTCCAAAGTCAAGTGTGTACATTGACGACTTAGCAGCTTCGTCGAAGAGGCTCAGAAATTCCCACCCCCTATCCCCCTTGGTACTCGAGATGATAACGACTGACTAGCGTTGTAGCCGCTGGCTAGTCATTGTTGATATCGTCTTCAGAAATCCACTAGAGTTTGACCGGTGAACCTTAAAAAGATATTTCGATATGTCTTATGGTAGTCTATAATACAAATCGAAATGGACTAGAAATAATGTATTACAGATTTAAATAAGTTTACATATATATAGTAAGACATATATCAAATAAATATATATATAGTCAAAAAGGCTATAAAAAATAAAAAAACAAAAACAAAGAATCAAAAAAAAAAAAAAAAAAAAAAAAAAATGTCATATAAAGAATACCAGACCTCGCAAGTAGAACAAAATAAAAATAATAAATAGTAATACAAACTACAACTACTAGCTTGCCCATCTGGACCCATTTAATTACGCTATTTTGAGCCCAGATCAGATAGCCTTTTAGTTATAGTGAGAAGAGCCTCTAACTCCATCATACGGGGACGATACTCTGCCATGAGGCCATGTGCAAGCACGATCTACGAAAGAAGACTGCCTGAGTCAATATCTCCTGTGGCCGTTGAAGATTAAGGCAGGCTTTTGATATCAGCCACAAGACTAGTTGTAATATGGAGTACCCAATCGTGACATCTTGTAATGCATGGGTAATGCACCGAGATTAGATCTTGACTTAAAGTTCACTATCAGTGTGAATTCTTGTAACATGAGCCAGCCAAACCGTGACATACGGTATACACACTTATCATGTAGGTAATAATACCAAAAACCATGTTGAATATTGTCACTGAATTTCAATGTCCCAAATGGTTAACTGTCCAATTTTGTAAACCCACCTTACTTTGATATCAACGCCCCATCTAGCTATTGATAAATAGCCAAATACCCCTTCTAACACCTGCATATCAAAAATGTTACCCAGATCTTTAGCCACTGGAATTGCTAATTTCATATGAATGTAAAATATCTTGAGATCAAGGAAACCTAGGACCAATGGCCTTGTTGGAAAGGTTAGATTTGCAAGAACTGATATATGTCATTATACTGGGAAAATTTTTGTTTGGAGTGGATGGGGTCAGAAATTGGTACGGTTTTCACCATTTTGGGCAGAAAATATTCCTCTTCAGATGGCAGGTGACGTTCAGGCAATCTCGACCCCATTTCCAGGCAGCAGCACATGTGATCATGGACATTTCTTGTGTCTATTTTCAATAAATTAAAGACATTTATTTATGGAAAATTGGTTGCCATGATAACCAAAAATGATCATTTAAAAAAAGCTTCCTCTCTAGCAAGTGAATTCATTCATTCATATTTTGGTATTAGTCTAGACCCGATGAAACATACAAACTCAAGCAGAGAAAAAACTAACGACATCGGACTGCACAAGAGGTAGCAAGAGGAGAAAACAGTGCACCAGGCGAAACAGATATCTACAGCATGCGACCGCCGCGGAGAGAGACATGCACTGAGCGTATCGGACTACACAGCCCACACACGAACTAGGTCTGTATTTCTCAATGTCAACCGAAAGAAAATAAAAAGATGGCGGGCATTTTATATCGCAGCTTTCCCACTTATAATCCCGTAACATCACTGCGGACAATTGCAGACCATGTTGCCTTCAAACATATCCCGGACAGACGGAAAATGGATGAAGTGATATAATAGAAAATCCCCTCTGCTATCCACTTCGTCCGAGTTTTTTCAGGAAGAGAAAATGCATCACTTTCCCCACTTGGGTTAACGAAGATTAAGAAAATAATCTGCAGGAGTGAGTCTACGGTAAAGACTCATAAAAACGTTTGTACATCTCAGGAAGGGCCTGACCAAATACCTTTATTTACATTCGATTGGCTGATTCATCAGCACATTAAAATAACGACTATGGAAGAAAATTTCAATATTTCTGTTGATTTCCAATTAGTAGTAACCAATGAAAGGCTCAAACTAATTAGACAAATCTTTCGAAAATTTGACAGTGTTTGTGCAGAGAGAATAACAAACGGAAACTAACATCCAGAGGTAACAGAACTTCTGTTACATGTATCTGTTGAATCTGCTTATCAGACTCTTGTGACTCGTTCGGACATTTACGGAGGGACAGTCGATCGTGCTGCACCAGTCACGGGAAGTTGCAATAAAATCTGAAACGATGATTGACGCGCTTCGAGTTGATCCAGAGAGTCCGAGTGAAGAGCGACCTATCAAAATCCCCGGCCTCTTTTACCAGGAAAGGAAAATTTCAATATCTTGATGGAAATTTTTCACATATTTCTTCATTAATGTTCCCCACCAAATGCTCTTATACCAAAATCCCTTAACTAAAAATGCATACAAAAATAAGAAATTATATAATCCTAATAAGAACCGTATATGGGATGCAATTTGAATACTTTCAGTTAATTAATAAAATGATGAATCTCATCACAATAAAAAAAACTTAACATTACATCGTCCTGAAAGATCTTGAATTCTGTAACGATTATTTTATTGATTCACAATAGTGTTTTTGCCAATAATTCAATGATTATTCTACAGGGTTGACGAACCATATACTAGCGAGATATGAATCACAAATTCCGTGTAAAAGACAATGAATTCGTTTGTAATCACGACAACATTCTGTAATATCACAAAAGACAAGACTCCCGGGAAAGCACGATAACCTACTAATATACCAATTGGTGAGCTTTTCCCAGCAAGTAGCCCAACCAGATGACCTGTCCCTGACACATAAATCAATAAGAGAAAGCAAGACCAGAATAGTCAACAGAATCTCGTAGATAAAGAATTAATAGAAATTATATTCATCTACCAAAGGGCACGTCACTATAGACTTTAGCCATCAAAACAACCATGGAACACAAGACAGATTCTTACATCGAATAAAAAATTTCCTCGTGACATCGAAATCGCGATGTGACTACGCATCAATATTTTGCTAAGTCCATGTCATGGACTGAGAAATAGTATGAATTTCATAGCATTGCAAAGGTTTTCAAATAAGGATCCATATTTTACTGCCCGTTTCGTGGGACAGGACGATTTACATTAACCTTCATGATACATTGCGAAGGCGGGTCGGGGGTATGGGGCCGATATCCAATCCAAATTCCCTGATTCCAAAAAATCTGACCAAAATTCCCAAATATAAATTCCGAAAAATCTTGTATGGCTTGTCTAAAAAAAAATGTTTACATCTTGTGTACACATATCTTTTATGACACTTCCGGCTATCTATTATGGCACTCGTGATCTGTATTTTTATACATGGTTTAGTATTTTGATACAGTGGACACTGTCACAGTACTGGTATTGATTATACTGGATATGAATGCATGGTTTCAAACATTACTTATTCCTTTAAAGAGCCATTCTGAATTGAATATCACGAATTTTCATCAAAAATTAATTTCCCCAAATTTTCTTGTTTATCGGATAATTTCCCAATTTGTAAAGGCCGCATGAGCCCAGTCCCAAAGTACTGGGAAGAAAAACCCCACCGCACCGTGGACATGATTGATACTTGAGCTACCTTCGATCACCTCTCGAAAGACTTAGTGTTCTTCGGGGTAAAATTCACCTGCGCCGTGATCCCGCTGAAAGCGTTTGCTTTCGGCAAATTTTTCAAGCAAGCGTTGCATTTAGTAGGTTACTCATCATCAATGTGGCTGGTAACAGCGTGCCAAATGAAAATTGGAATCTAAGGCAAATCAACTACACAGATTATCTTTTCGAAGCGAAATTGTAGAGCGATGAATATCGATAGGGAAGGAACCATCTGTTCTGATAATGCTGGGACATTCGCAACGGTCATTTAGCCCAAGAGCAATATGGTGTGCATGAGACGACTGATATCCCGTTTGTAGGGGGTCGTCAGAGCCAACAGGGAGATTGAGTGACCGTATTCAGGACGGACAGCCCGCACTTGAAGTCGCGACGCCAAGATAGCAGCATATTGAGACATTTTCAGCTCTCCATCGCAACTGTCCTATATTTATGTAGCAAATTTGGAAGACACCTGCATATGGTGTGTATGTCTCTCAACTATATTTTCAATACGGGCAAGAGTCTTGTTTCTGCGTATGATTCAGTTTATTGAAATTCGACTGGCAGGATATTTACCGGTGAATTCTATGTCTTAGTATCAATTTAAGTTTAAGCCAGTAGGGATCTACATGAAGTCAAATGCTGTCTGATGTGTTTCATAGCCATTGGTTGAAGCCGTTTCTGACTATACGGAATTCGTTCGGTCCGTTTAATCTGATCCAAAAGCAGTATGGGGGAGTGACCATTCTTCTATGGCCCTGTAGCTGCTGTCCTTTAGTGAACCTTGTCCAATCAGCAGCGAAACGAGCCAGGATAATCTGGGACGGCTGGACCTACTCTCGTATGCCACGTTCTTGAATCCCAGGCATTTGCCCCGTGAGAGCTGGGTCCAGATGAAGTGCGCGGGAGTTTGGTACCCTGTTCAACAACGGCAAACTCAAATTGGTGGGTTTTTGTGTATCTCATTTGCGACTACGAGATTGTATCAGGCTAGATCTCGTAATGATCATATCTCACCCTCTTCCTCGCTGAGAAACCTGATTTACTCAGAGCCATTCCTCAAAAATACGGCACACGCATTATTCAAGATATTTTCAGATTGTTGGGAGCCAAATCTCGCCGCTGCACGACCGATGATATAAACCAGATGGGCTCGCACATACATATCAATTTTGAATGTTGGCATGTTCTTCTTAATATCACACTTGGTTGAGGGTATCTAGCAGATCTCCAGGCTTTAGCAGTCAGGTTTTATAGCGCCATGCCGAATCCCATACTTTGTAGTGAGAGAGTATCCTCTGCCCACTACCACCCCGTCAAAAGCTTCCTATACTCACCAACACAGAGGCACCCAACTTCTAACCATTATCAGGCGAAAGTCGAACAGCATCCTGCTTGGCAACGTCATTAGCTCATAATCACTGTAGGGAGTTGTTGTTTGAGATTGTTATGAGTGTGCGTCGTGCGACTGGTACTTCCCTTTGTTTACCTTTTGTCGGATAATAACTCATCTTCCTCGAGTCAGATGAGTGACACAGTATCCTACATTAAAACAGCGCCGTCGTCTCTGGTGACGAGGGTGTCGGAGCAGATGGATCGACGATACCTCCTAATATTTTATCCGTATAATGCTGTCCCGTAGTATCTTTCTTTAGCAGTTCCCAACTCATTCCAGATCTAGCATGGACAGATGATTATGCAGGCAAACGTGTCGCTGGCTAGATTTTGACTTATGTGGTGTAAATCCCATAGGGTTACCTGTTTGCAGAAAGCATGAGTCATATGCACGGAGCTCTAAGACACATATTAGTTAATAATCACTATCTTCTTCACGGCACAGGTTCACTAATCTTCAGCGATACCCAGGTAGAACAGAACATATAATTTTATAGCAGCAACCTAGACCTAAGAGCAGTCTCTTCAGACGCGATCTCAATCTAAAATAACTGACACATTAGTTTCTGCTTGCGTATACAGTCGCCATTATAAAGGACAATCAAAAATCCCAATCAGAATGAAAATGACCACCCCTTCATCGTCTATTTTCCGCCTGTTCCTCTGATGGATCCATGGCTAAAATAATAAAAACCTCCGTGCGTACATGGGACTCCTCCGGCAAATATTGAATTGCTGTATTTGTTCTAAGTAGCTAGAGTGAATCTTCTTAAAGTTAGAGGAACTGACCTGTTATATAACACATGTAATTATTAAAAGGGGCTTTGAGCGCAAAAAGCTCAAATTACCGTGGTTTCATAGTGAGTACTGAGTACCTTGACACCATTTCAACGACGCCGAACCGAACACGCGTTTGTTCGGCGCATATGGTTAGCCTTAGATTTGGTAATAATCAAATAAAGATAAGTGAGTTTTTTGTGCTTAAGAAATACATAATGAATAAATACACACACAAACGCGCGTGATTGTAGGGTAACATTTGTAAGCTGAAACAAGCCAGAAATCATCAAAATGCAAAGTTAATTATGAAACCCAAACAATATTTAGATATCAAAAATAACTATCGTAAAATATATTGTTTCTTTTCTCTGTCATGGTACTTGACTGCTAATCTTCGCAATTAGGTGTTTTTTTTTTCACTCCTGTTTGGGGGAGCGAGAGGTACCGTATAATCCTGTGGCCTGCAAAGATGATGGCAAATGGTTGTTAAATCTAACCATTCCCATCTGAAGGCATGAGCCTGACACGTGATTTCACAGCGATTGCGTATTTCCTGAACTAATAATTTTAATATGCTAGGCAACAATCTTCAAAGATCAACCTTAATCGATTAAAATTGGTTTCGGTTATACTTTATTAGACTGAATGTTTCATCAGCTAAAGTTTTTTACAATGTACACATTGAATTGTTGCATATCCAGGGTTCAAAAGCCTCTTTTGTTAACGTCCCTGCATCATGCACACTAACAATTACCTTAAATTTCAGCACGTTTACTGGTCCTTGATTAATTTTTGAAGGTATTTCTTATTTTGAAAAGTTATAACTAGAGCTTTTTTTAATTTTTTTTTTATTGATTAGTTGAATTGAAATAGTTAAGAGAAAATATTCATTGGAGAGTCAAAAGCAATCCATGTCCTTAACATTGTATAAATCCATACAAGAACGTATATATAATATGGTGTTAAAAACAAAAGCTGCCTATTGCACAGCATCTCGTCCAATGTATTATACCTCATGCCACTAACCGAGAAAAAGCTACAAGCAAATGGGTTTTAAAGCCGGATAGTTGATTGTGATAAAGACTAAAGCATGAAAGGAGAATGTATGCAAGACGTCGAATGACTTGTGTAATAAGTCAATTTTACGGACAAATCAATCAGAGATTATTACAAAGGCAAAGGAAAAAGAGTGTCCAAATGAAGGGACACAGACTGACTGCCGACGGTTCGAGGACGACGCTAGCTAAGCTTCTTGCTTCTGTTCAAGGGAGTATTTTCTGAGACTTGCGCGAGAAATTGTAAATACTACTTCTCCTCTCCTCTCTTCTCTCTCTCTCATCCTCTCTTCCTCTTCTCTCTCTCTCTCGTCTCTCTTCTCTTCTCGTCCTCTCGTCCTTCTCTCTCTCTCTCTCTTCTCTCTCTCGCTGTATGTGTATACAATTTCTCCGCAAGTTTCAGAAAATACTTTTTGAACAGAAGAAGAAGCTTAGCTAGCGTCGTCCTCCGACCGTCCGGCAGTCAGTCTGTGTCGCTTCATTTTGGACACTCTTTTTCCTTTTGCTGTAATATTCTGATTGATTGTCGTAAAAGTTGACCTATATTCACACAAGTCATGACTTCTGCATACATTTCCTTTCATCGCTTTAGTTTTATCACAATCAACCTACCGGTTTAAAACCCATTTGCTTGTACTTTTTCTCGTTATGCATGAGGTATAATACATTTGAGAGATCTGTGCAATAGGAGCTTTGTTTTAACACCAATTATATATACGTACTTGTATAGGATTTAACAATGTTAAAGGACATGGATTGCTTTTGATCTCCATGAATATTTTCTCTTAATTTCAATTCAACTATCAATAAAAAAAAATTAAAAAAAAGCTCTAGTTTAACTTTTCAAATAAAATACCTTTCAAACAAATTAAATCAAGGACCAGTAAAAGTGCTGGAAATTAAGGTAATTGTTAGTGTGCATGATGCAGAGTAACAAAAGAGGCTTTGAACCTGGATATGCAACATTCATGTGTACATGTAGAAAAACTTTAGCTGATGAAACATCAGTCTAATAAAGTAAATACCTAAACCAATTTTAATCGATTAAGGTTGATTCTTTGAAGATGTTGCCTAGCATATAAAAATTTTAGTCAGAATAGCAATGCTTGAAATCACGTGTAGCTCATGTTCAGATGGGAATGGTTAGATTTACAACCATTTGCCAGTCATCTTTGCAGGCCAAGGATTTTCGGTCCTCTCCGCTCCCCCAAAACGGAGTTGAAAAAAAAAAACCTAGATTGCGAAGATGCCAGTCAGTACATACAGGAAAAAGAAACAACTATATTTTAGATAGTTATTATTTGATATAAATCATTGTTTGGGTTTCATAATTACTTTGATTTTGATGATTTTGGTTGTCCTATCACAAACGGCGTTTGTGTGAATAGCATTAAAACAAAAAATACAAATACAAATGCTCAATTGGGGACAACGCTGTCCGGACTGTATGGTGGTTAGGTATCATGGTAATTGAGGCGCTATTGTAAGCCATAGAGTCACGACAAACCATAGCAACATGGGTCCTCGCGTAAGGTTATATTGATGGATCAGACGAAGAACGTGTGGTCTCAAGATCTATCCCAATATGTTACTGCTATAAGATTGTCGTAGACTGCCATGGATAACCACGCGAGGTGTATGTATGTCTTGAGATATCTCTGCCCATACCCAAACAGACATGCCCCCAATCTCTCGCTTTTCGTTACTCAAACGTAATAATATCGCTCACCACAACCTCGACAGACACGTTGTAGTCCATCTGACCAGAAAAGTGACTCATCAGTGAGCGACACACATCTCCAATTAGGTGCACGTGCAAGCAGCCACTGCATTGGTGTCGCCTCTGTGTTAGTAGCGGACCAACTTAGGGACGTCATGGCTATAAATGACGCTCCTGGAACCGATTCCTAAACCGTTAATTAGGACACACATTCACCGACCATGAGTGCCAGCAACTTCGGCGTGCCGTCCCTGTCTAAAATCGGTTACGAGGGTGCGAGAAACATACTAGTAAAGTCAAAGATAACGAACAGTGATTCAATCTCGTAAGTCGCAAATAGAATACAAAAAAAAACCCAAGTTGGTAAACACGGACCCCTGGACACACCAAAGGTGGGATCAGGTGCCTACGAGGAGTAAGCATCCTGTTGGCAGGTCACACGCCGTGCCCATAGTCTTGATCAGATAAACGGAGCAATCCGTATAGTCAAAACGGCTTAACAATGGCTATGAAACACATCAGACAGCATTTGACTCAATGTAGATCATACTGTAAACTAAATTGATATAACAGCCATAGAATTCACGGAATATCCTGCCTCGATTCAAAAACTGATCATACGCAGAACAAGATCTTGCGTATTGAATAAGTTGAGAGACATACACACCATATGCAGGTGTCTTCCAACATTGCTACATAAATATAGGAAGTTGACGATGGAGAAGTCTAATATGTCTCTATCTTGGCGTCGCGACTTCAAGTGCGGGCGTCCGTACCTGATACGGTCACTCAATCTCCCTGTGGCTCTGAGACCCCCTACAAAACGGGATACAGTCGTCTCATGCACACCATATTGCTGGGCTAAATGACGTTGCGAATGTCCCAGCATTATCAGAACAATGGTTCCTTCCCTATCGAATTCACTCGCTCTACAATATCGCTTCGAAAAGAAATGCTGTGTAGTTGATTTGCATTATTCCAATTTTCGATTTGCACGATTTACCAGCACATATGATGCATGAGTACCCTAAATGCACGCTTGCTTGAAAAATTTGCCGAAAGCAAACCGCTTCAGCGGGATCACGGCCAGGTGAATTTTACCCGAAGAACACTAAGTCTTTCAGAGTGATCGAAGGTAGCTCAGTATCATATGTCCACGTGCGGTGGGGTTTTCTCCCAGTACTTTGGGACTAGGGCCAGCGGCCTTTACAATTGGGAAAATTATCGACAAAACAAGAAAATTGGGGAAATTAATTTTTGATGAAAATTCGTGATATTCAATTCAGAATGGTCTTTAAGGAATAAGTAATGTATTGATAACCATGCTAATTCATATCCAGTATAATCAATACCAGTACTGTGACAGTGTCCACTGTATCATATCTAATACATGTATAACAAATACCAGATCACGAAGTGCCATAATAGATAGCCGGAAGTGTCATAAAAGATAATGTGTACACAAGATGTATAAACATTTTTTTAGACAAGCCATACAAAGATTTTTCGGAATTTATGATTGGGAATTTTTCGGTCAGATTTTTTGGAAAAATCAGGGAATTTTGGATTGGATATCGGCCCCAAATAACCCCCCCCCCCTTCCCCCAATGTACCTCATAGGTACATGTAAATCGTCTGTCCACGAAACGGGAGTAAATATGGACTCTTATTTGAAAACCTTTGTCAAATGCATGAAATTCATACTATTTCTAGTCATACAATGACTTACAAAATATTGAGCGTAGCTCACATGCGATTTCGATGTCACGAAAGGGAAATTTATCATGTAAGATATCTGCTTGGTTCCATGGTTGTTTTGATGGCTAAATCTATAAGGTGAATGCCATTTGGAGAGAAATATTCTATAATTCCTTATCTACGAGATCGTTGACATTTCTTGTCTTGCTTTCTTATTGATTTTTATGGTCAAGGGACAGGTCACTGGTGGGCACTTGCGGGAAAAAGCCACCATGGTATAAGTAGGTTATCGTGCTTTCCGGAGTTCTTGTCTTGTAATTACAACATGTGTCGTATTACAAACAAATTCATGTATTTTACACGGAATTTGTGATTCAATACTCGCTAGTATAGGTTCGTCAACCCTGTAGAATCATTGATATTGCAAAACACTATTGTGAATCAAAATAAAATCTTACAGAATTCAAGATCTTCAGGAAAAGAATTGTTAAGTTAATGATAGATTCATCATTATTAATTAACTGAAAGTATTCAAATTGCATCCCATAACGGTTCTTATTAGGATTAATAATATTCTTATTTTTTGTATCATTTTTAGTTAGGGATTTTTGGTATAAGCATTTGGTGGGGAACATTAATGAAGAATATGTGAAAAATTCCATACGATATTAAATTTTCTTTCCTGGTAAAAGAGGAACGGGGATTTTGATAGGTCGCTCTTCACTCGGAACTCTCTGATCAACCCGGAACGGTCAATATCGTTTCAGATATTATTCAACTTCCGTGACTGGTGCAGACGATCGACTGTCTCCGTAAATGTCCGACGAGCACAGAGTCTGATAAAGATTCACGATACATGTAACAAAGTTCTGTTACCCTTGATTTAGTTTCGGTTTGATTCTCTCTGACATAACCACTGTCAATTTCCGAAAGATTTGATACTAATTAGTTGACCTTTCATTGGTTATACTAATTGGAAAATCAACAGAAAAACTGAAATTTCTTCCATAGTCGTTATTTTAAATGTGTGATGAATCAGCCAATCGAATGAAATAAAGGTAATTTGGTCAGCCTCTTCCTGATGTTACAAACGTTATTATGAGTCTTTACCTGACCACTCCTGCAGATTATTTTCTTAATCTTCGTTAACCACAAGTGGGGAAGTGATGCATTTTCTCTTCCTGAAAAACTCGGACGAAGTGGATAGAGAGGGCGATTTCTATTATATACACTTCATCCCATTTTCCGTCTGTCCAGGGATATGTTTGAAGCAACATGTCTGAAATTGTCCGCAGGTGATGTCTACGGAGATTTAATGGGAAAAGCTGCGATACAAAATGCCCGCCATTTTTTATTTTCTTGGTTGACCATAGAAATACACCCTAGTTATCGTGTGTGGCTGTGTAGTCCGATACGCTAGTGACAGTCTCTCTCGCGGCGGTCGCATCTGTAGATGATCTTTCGCCTGGTGGCACTGTTTCTTTCCTCTCTGCGTACCCTCTTGCTTGCAGTCGATGTCGTTAGTTTTTCTTCTGCTTTGAGTTGTTGTTTCATGGTCTCAGACTACCAAAAAATGAATGAAAATTCACTGTAGAGAGGACTTTTTTTAATGATCAATTTTTGTTATCATGGCAACCAATTTTCATAAATAATGTCTTTATTTATTGAAAATAGACAACAATGTCCATGATCACATGTGCTGCTTGCCTGGAAATGGGTCGAGATTGCCTGAAGCATGCCATCCTGAGAGGAAATTTTCTGCAAAAAGGATGAAAAACTACCAATTTGACCCCCATCTCACTCCAACAAAAATTTTCCCAGTATAATGACATATATCAAGTTCTTGCAAAAATCCTAACCTTTCCAACAAGGCCAAATTGGTCATAGGTTCCTTGATCTCAAGATATTTTACATTCAATATGAAACATGCTATTTTCGACTTACCGTTTAAAGTGAAAGTAAAATACCCGCCAAGAAGTCAAGCTGTCCCTCGTTTGCATTTGCAGTTCCGAATTCCACAAAAAGGCACTTGGTCAATGCAGAATGGCCCCTTGATGTATTAAAACTGAAATCACAACATTGAAACTATTTAAATTCTGTAATACACTTTTTGCATAAACTAAAATTTTAACCATGGTAACATTAGCTGCGTATTGGCAAGGGGAGGGGTATATGAGACCTCTCACCTTATGCGATCACCTGCCAAATCTTAATAGGCTTCCGTTTCCAGCCCACATGCCTCTCGTGCAGACGTCTTTGGGGCGAAGCTGTGAGTGTCCACGGCTTCTGTTCCCAGTTTTAAGGAATGTGTGAATCCTCCATGCGGTGGACATGGCCCAGCCATCGTACTCTGCGCTGTCTGAGCAAAGGGGACATGCATTGGAGGCCTGCGCGGGTAAGAACTTTAGCATTAATCACGTGGTCCTTCTAGGACATCCCTAAGATAGCAACGTGCAGTTGAAAGGTATTCAGCCGTTTCTCCTGGCGAGCAAATATTGCCCATGTCTCCCTACTATATAGCAACGTACTGACTACACATGCGCTGTAGATTGCCATTTTGGTGACCACAGTTTCAAGTTTAACCACACTTGAGATGTGAGACGTGCCATCATAGTTGCAGCCTTACTGATCCTCTTGTTGATCTCTTATTCAAGAGAATGGTTGTCGGTGATGGTTGAGCCAAGGTAAACAAATCCCTTGACTGTGTTAAGATCATAGTTGTCGATGGTGATGACTGCTGTTGTTGGTGCATCCTGACCCATGACATTAGGTTTTGTCAGGCTGATCGTCAGCCCAAATTCCTTGCAAGCCTGAAAAAAAGGTATATCAGTGACTGTAGATCTTGCTGGGATGGCCAGAGCTGCATCATCTGCAAAGAGTATGTCTCTTATGAAAGCTTCACAGACCTTTGTCTTGGCTCGGAGGCGGGAGAGATTTAAAAGCCTGCCATCTGATCTGGTCCGCAGATCCCTTCTGTAGTAGTGTCAGAAGAGTACATGGGGAGTACAGTGAAGAATATACCAAACAGGGTTGGAGCTAGGATGCAACCTCGTTTCACTCCTCTGCGTATTTTGAAAGGCTCCGAGACACTGTCGCCTAACTGCACTGTCCTCTTCATGTTGTTGTGGAAGAATTCTATCATACTTTGCAGTTTCGGAGGACAGTCAATTTCCAATTTCCTTCTCGAAGATTCCGACAAACTGCTCCACGACATCTTAGTATAAGGATCCCCACTTTTTTTTTATTACGGTGAACTGCTTTGGTTGTAGCCAGCACACCAGAGAGTGATCCCTGTCGCAGTCTGCACTATGGTAGAGCCGAGTGTGGAGAACGTGTTTGATAGCAGATCTCTTGACAAAAATCAGATTTATTTGGTGCCAGTGCTTGGAACGCGGATCTCTCCATGAAACCTTGTGCTGGGGCTTAGTTTGGAAGTACGAGTTGGTGACGCTAAAATTGTGATACATGCATAGTTCAAGAAGTATATGTCCATTCTCACTGAGGGGATGATCACGAGTCACTGTTCCGCCATACGTCATAAATAAAATCACCAGAGCTCTTAGTTGTTTGCAAAAATGTTTACCATCGGTAAATTCTATTGGCAAATATTGCTCCACTGTTGTACATGTACCAATATTTAAAATTTCTGACGATGGTAACTTTTTCTTTCAACCAACTGTTGAAATCTGAACGGGCCCTATATGATTGATAGAGGTAATTTTGAACATCCAGGTAAAAAGTTGTTGGCAATGATAGAAATATTATACTATTATAGCATTTCGATATCAGATGGTTATGATATCATTTTTTGTCGAACTTAAACCAAAGCTGAGAGACAATATTTTGTGACGAGAAAAGAGCTTCCCACAGTTGTGCACTTTAGCAAATACATGTACCTCAAATACGGTAAATATTTTACAATGCGCACTGACTACGGATCCTTACGCTGGCTATTAAACTTCAAAAGCCCAAAGGGCCAAGTATATAAAGACTCTAAGTGGGTTTGACATAAAGATTGAACATCGCTCAGGTACCAAACATTGGATTGCAGATACATGTACTTCGAGTCGCACCCCATGCAATGTCGGAAAGACGAACAACACGTATAGATGATGAGCCATGACAACAAATCTTCAGGACACCTCGGTGTGTGCAAGACCCTTGCAAAGATTCGGCAGAGGTACTACTGGTCTGGGCTTCAAGATGATGTGAAGACATACATTGCTGGTTGTGATATGTGCAGTCGCAGTAAAGCTCTCACTTAGAAACAAGAGAACCCCAATGAAGATTACTGTATCAAGTGCTCCGATGGAGCGCATTGCCACATACATCCTGGGAGAATTACCCGCAACTGAAAGAGGCAACAAATATATCTTAGTTGTCGCAGATTACTTTCCGAAATGGACAGAGTGCTTCCCAATGTGAAACATGAAGGCAGCAACTGTTGTACGTATTATCGTGGAGCAAGTCATTACACGCTTTGGCGTCCCGTATACTAACCATTCAGACCAGGGGGCCCATTATGAGTCAGTTGTTCGTCGGTATGTGTAAGTTACTTTGCATAAAGAAAACTCGGACCACACTCTACCATTCCAAGCCATGGTATGGTTGAAAGATTCAACAAGAGTTCGTCGGTATGCTGCGTGCATAAGTTGATGATCGTCGTCCGGACTGGGATATGCATTTACTGTACCTGATGTTGGCGTACCGTTCTGCTGAACACGAAACCACTGGCTTTACCCCTAATGCATTACTGTTGGGTCGGGAGGTGGCTACTCCATTATACATCATGTATCAAATGTCCAGTGACCTCGACAAAGTTCCTGGGAACTGAAGGAGAAACTTCAGGACGCACACAATGCTGTTCGGGAGCATATCCATGGCAAATGCATAGACAGAAGCGTTACTATGATGCCAAGTTGAATTGGGAAAAGTTCGGCAAGTGAGATAAAGTGTATGTGGTTTTTCCCAAAGTCTTGTAGAAGTTGCCTAGCTACTGGAGGGGCCCAGATCTCTCATCTTCTGTATGGAGTAAACTGACGTAGCCGTTGTAAGCCGCTAGTAGCTCATGTTGACTTCGTCTGCAGAAACCACAAGTTCTGACCGGGAGACTGAGAAAGAAGAATACGAGGAGGTAGTTGATACCATGTTGACTTCGTCTGCAGAAACCACAAGTTCTGACCGGGGAGACTGAGAAAGAAGAATACGAGGAGGTAGGATCAGTTGACTTCGTCTGCAGAAACACAAGTTCTGACCGGAGGACTGAGAAAGAAGAATTAACTGAGGACGAGTCAACACGTAATCCAAGAACGAACAGGGCCGATCACAACATATTACGCAAAAAATACCCGATCACCATGTTGACATTTCGTCTGCAGAAACCACAGTCTGACCGATGGAGGACTGAGAAAGTAAGAATACCGGAGGAGGTAGTTGATACCAAATCAGAGTGACAAGAAAACGAATATATATACACGGGTCATATTGTCCAGGCAAAAAAAACAACCACGAATGTCCGTTTTAAGGTCACATCCGATAGACACATGATTCTCACTTCTTAAACTAAGCTTGCCACTTACATTTACGTCGTATGTTTGAGGCAGTCATGATATGAAAGGGGCTCTAACTCAAGACAAGGCTGACTTGTCGCTGTTTTGAGGCATCCAGCGATCTACGAAAGAGGACTGCTGAGTCAATTCTCCTTGGCCTTGATTAAGGCAGGCTTCTTCATATCAGCAAAAGTTGAATATGTGTACCAATGTGAACATATATTGATGAAAATGCACGAAGATGCAAAGTCATATCAGTGAAATTGTACATTGGCCAGCCTAAACCGTGACTAATACTATACCACCACTGTTATCATGTTACATGTAATAATACAAAACCATGTGACTATTGTATGTAATCTCACATGTCCTAATTGTTACTGTGCATTTTGTAACCACTTTACTTTTGATATCACGGCCATTAGCTTTGATAAAATAGCAAACAATAACCTGTCTGACACTGTATCCGAATGTACAACATTTACGCGATTTCTCGTATTGGGGCAGGGGGATGACATTTTGTTGTCTAATAGCCTCATCAATTACACTATATATCATGCGACAGACAAATAAATGAGGACAATTTTAGTTTGCAGTTATACAATATCTTTCATTAATGAGTCTATTAGACGCAAGAAATGAGGGTACCCGGAACGAAAAAAGAAGACGTTTAAGACTGCTTTAATCAATATTTCTTTCTTTAGACAAATCTGCACAAAATTGGAATATATAACAGGCATGATATAATTTGCTGGGCCNGTTCTTTAGACAAATCTGCACAGAATTGGAATATAACAGGCATGATATAATTTGCTGGGCC
>CAJDSM010012626.1:0-10459 GCA_903981925.1 Ostrea lurida | reverse complement strand
TTAAAAATATCTATAGTTCGCGAAGACATACCTATAAATCTTCAGACTTGACACTTTTTTTTCTTTAACCTCCGTCAAGGAGGTCACAAAATCGGACGGCATTTATTCTGTGGATTTAATTTGTTGTTAAACAACTCATGCAAAAACTAATGGTCAGGTCACTTTGGTTACACAGATATACTTGGTCTATAGGAAGCTCCCTTTAAATTTGGTGGTTCGATCCGTATCCTGAAAGACTTTAATGTAGGCTTATGCAGAGGTCGAAATTCTTTTGTTGAATCTAGAAGTGCTCGAGGGGATGTTCTTCCTGTTCCAAAGGTATGTTCGACCCAATGTTGCAACACATAAGCTAAACATAAGTTGTTATATTTCGAAGGACATTTGCTGTACACTGTCAAATCTCCGATTTAGAAGGCCCATTGTGCTGTACACTGCAATCAGATTTAGAAGGACATCTTTAAAAGGAAGACTGATAGCTGTTCAGATTTAAATTTTGAAAATCATGTACATACGTCACATCTCTCACAAGAGGGCGTGTTAATAGTGCTGTCACTGCTGTGTCATTTCTCCAAAAAGGGGCTTTAAACAGGGGAGTACCCCAACCTAGCGTAAACAAGAACAACTATAGAATTGTGAATGCAGAATTTTGTCTGATTATAGAAATGATGATGTAGCTGTGTTAAGATTGTTTGACGTATGCAAATTTTGGAATATCTTTCACAAGTTAAACATTTTTTGTCAACACATAGAAAGTGCATTTTTGTCTCGTTTATGGTGACTAAACAGAAATAAGAAATGAATCTTATATTTTTTCGGGGATGCAGGTATCACCGAATTTTAGCCGGTAAAACTCATCAATGCGCGACGCGCATTGGATAAATTTTACCGTCTAAAATCTCTCGGTGATAAACCTGCATTCCCCAAAAAATATAGATTTCATGTATTTCTTATCAATTTAATTTATATTCAACACAAACCAATTCCATTAGACCTTACTTTTTGTTCAGGTATACGTGATCGAAATCACCTCAATTCTTCAAAAGGTGTTTTAACCATGAGAATCGCGTTTAGGTGATCACGTGAATAAAATTAAAATGATATGGTTTTTGACCAAGAAGTTGGGCCCAGCAAATTAATATCAATGCCTTGTTATATATTCAATTTTGTGCAGATTTGTCTAAAGAAAGAAATATTGATTAAAGCAGTCTTAAAACGTTCTTTCTTTTCGTTCCGGGTACCCTCTATTTCTTGCGTCTAATAGACTCATTAATGAAAGATTGTTATAACTGCAGAACTCAATTGTCCTCATTTAATTCGTCTGTCCGATGATAATCTAGTGTAATTGATGAGGCTATTAGACAACAAAATGTTCATCCCCCTGCCCAATACGAGAAATCGCGTAATGTTGTACATTCGGATACAGGTCAGACAGGTTATTGTTGCTATTTTATCAAAGCTAATGGCCGTGATATCAAAGTAGTGGTTACAAAATGCACAGTAATTAGGACATGTGAGATTACAATACCAATAGTCTGGTTTGTATTATTACATGTCACATGAATAACAGTGGTGGTATATATTAGTCACGGTTAGGCTGGCCAATGTACACATTTCACTGATATGACTTTCGCTCTTCGTGCCATTTTTCATCATATATGTTCACATTGGTACCCATATTCAACTTTTGCTGATATGAAGAAGCCTGCCTTAATCAAGCCAAGGAGAATTGACTCAGCAGTCCTCTTTCGTAGATCTGGATGCCTCAAAACAGCGACAGAGTCACGCCTTGTCTTGAGTAGACTCCCTTTCATATCATGACTGCTCAACATACGACGTAAATGTAGTGGCAAGCTTAGTTTAATGAAGTGAGAACATCATGTGTCTATGGATGTGACCTTAAAAGGACTTCGTGGTTGTTTTTTTTGCCTGGACCAATATGACCCGTGTATATATATTCGTTTTCTTGTCACTCTGATTTTGGTATCAACTACCTCCTCGATTCTTCTTTCTCATCTCCCCGGTCGAACTTGTGGTTTTCTGCAGACAAAGTCACATGGTATCAACTACCTCCTCTATCTCTTCTCAGTCTCCCCGGTCAGAACTTGTGGTTTCTGCAGACGAAGTCAACATGGTATCACTCCTCCTCGTATTCTTCTTTCTCAGTCTTCCCCGTCAGAACTTGTGGTTTCTGCAGACGCGATTATGTTCAACTATGGTATCATCTCCTCTCGTATTCTTCTTTTCTCAGTCTCCCCCGGTCAGAATGTGGTTTCTGCAGACGAAGTCACATGAGCTACTAGCGGCTTACAACGGCTACGTCAGTTACTCCTACTTAGAAGAGAGAGATCTGGGCCCCTCCAGTAGCTGGCACTTTACAAGACTTGGGGAAACCACATACAACTTTATCTCACTTGCCGAACTTTGTCCCAATTCAACTTGGCATCATAGTAAGCCTTCTGTTTATGCATTGCCATGGATAGTGCTTCCCACGAACAGCATTGTTGTGCGTCCTGAAGTTCTCCTTCACGTTCCCAGGAACTTTGTCGGTCACTGGACAATTTGTACGTGATTGTATAATGGAGTAGCCACCTCCGCGCCAACGTGAATGCAATTTAGGGGTAAAGCCAGTGGTTTCGTGTTCAGCAGAGACGGTAACGCCAATCAAGGACAGTAAATGCATATCCAGTCCGGACGCACGAGTCATTCAACTTATGCTATGCTAGCATACCGACGATACTCTTGTTGTATCTTTCAACCATGACCATGTTCGTTGGTAATGGTAGATGTGTGGTCCGATTTTCTTTATGCAAAGTAACTTACACATAGCGACGAACACTGACTGCATAATGGACCTGGTCTGAATGGTTAGTATACGGGACGCAAAGCGTGTAATGACTTGCTCCAACGATAATACGTACAACAGTTGTGCCTTCATGTTTCACATTGGAAAGCACTCTGTCCATTTCGGAAAGTAATTGTCTGCGAACCCAACTGAAGATAGTATTCTGTTGCCTCTTTCGTTGCGGGTAATTTCTCCTCAGGCTGTATGTGGCAATGCGCTCCATCGAGCATCTTGCATATCAGCTACTTCATTGGGTCTCTTGTTTCTAAGTGAGAGCTTTACTGCGACTGCACTATCACAACCAGCAATGTATGTCTGTCACATCATCTTGACAGCCCAGACCAGTAGTACCGTCTGCCGAGATCTTTGCAAGGTCTTGCACACACGGGTGTCCTGAGATTTGTTGCATGCGGTCATCATCTACTAACGTGTTGTTCGTCTTTCCGAACATTTGCATGGGGTGCGACTCGAAGTACATGTTCTGCAATCCAATGTTTGGTACCTGAGCGATGTTAATTTTATCGATCAAACCCACTTAGAGTCTTATATATTGGCCCTTTGGGCTTTTGGAAGTTTCAATAGCCAGCGTAAGGATCTCGAGTCCAGTGCGCATTGTAAATATTTTACCGTATTTGACAGTACATGTATTTGCTAAAGTGCCAACTGTGGGAAGCTCTTTTCTGTCACAAAATATTGTCTCTCAGCTTTGGTTTAAGTTCACCAAAACTGATATCATAACCATCTGATATCGAAATGCGATAATAGTATAATATTTCTTCATGCCAACAATTTTTACCTGGATGTTCAAAATTACCTCTAGTCTGAATCATATTAGGGCCGTTCCGATTTCAACAAGTTGGGTTGAAAGAGGAAAAGTTACCATCGTGCAGAAATTTGTAAATATTGGTACATGTACAACAGTGGAGCAATAGTTTGCCAATAGAATTTACCGATGTAAACATTTTGCAAAACAACTAAAGCTCTGGTGATTTTTTTATGACGTAATGGCGGAACAGGGTGACTCGTGATCATCCCCTCAGGGTGAGAATGGACATATCTTCTGAACTATGCATGTATCTCACAATTTTAGCGCACGCAACTCGTACTTCCAAACTAAGCCCAGCACAAGGTTTCATGGAGAGATCCGCGTTCCAAGCACTGGCACCAAATTTTAAATCTGAATTTTTGTCAGAGATCTGCTATCAAAAACACGTTCTCCACACTACGGCTCTACCCCTAGTGCAGACTGCGACCAGGGATCACTCTCTGGTGTGCTGTGCTACAACAAAGCAGTACCGTATAAAAAAAGGTGGGGATCCTTATACTAAGATGTCGTCGGAGCAGTTTTGTCGGAATCTTCGAGAGTGAAATTGGAAATTGACTGTCTCCGAAACTGCAAGTAATGATAGATTCTTCACAACAACATGAAGAGGACAGTGCAGTTGGCCGACAGTGTCTCGGAGCCTTTCAAAATACGCAAGAGGCGTGAACGAGGTTGCATCCTAGCTCAACCCTGTTGGTATATTCTTCACTGTACTCCCCATGGTACCTTCTTCTGACCACTACTACAGAAGGGATCTGCGGACCAGATCAGATGGCAGGCTTTTAAGATCTCTCCACGCTCGAGCCAAGACAAAGGTCTGTGAAGCTTTCATAAGAGATCATACTCTTGCAGATGATGCAGCCTCTGGCCATTCCAGCCAGATCTACAGTCACTGATTATACCGGTTTTTTTTCAGGCTTGCAAGAATTTGGCTGACGATTCAGCCTGACAAACCTAAATGTCATCGGTCAGATGCACAACAACAGCAGTCCATGCACCAATCGACAACCTATGATCTTATCCAGTCAAGGATTTGTTTACTTGGTTCAACCATCACTCGACAACCATTGCTCTTGAATAAGAGATCAACAGAGGATCAGTAAGGCGTGCAACTTAGAGTGCCACGTCTACATCTCAATGTGGTTAAGACTTGAAAGCTGTGTCACCAAAGATGGCAATCTACACGCGCTATGTGTGTCAGTACGATTGTATATAGTAGGGGAGACAATGGGCAATATTTGACTCGCCAGGAGAAACGGCTGAATACCTTTCCAACTGCACGTTGCTATCTTAAGGGTATGTCCTAGAAGGACTCTACAGTGATTAATGCTAAATGTTCTTACCCGCGCAGGCCTCCAATGGCTATGTCCCTCCTTTGCTCATGAACAGGCAGAGTACATGGTGGCATGTCCACCGCATGGAGATTCACACATTCCTTAAAATGGAACAGAAGCGTGGACACTCCCAGCTTCGCCCCAAAGACGCTGCACAGAGGCATGTGGGCCTGGAAACGGAAGCTATTAAGATTTGGCAGTGTCCGCATAAGGTGAGAGGTCTCATATACCCCTCCCTCCAATACGCAGCTAATTGTTACCATGGTTAAAATTTTTAGTTTTAAATGCAAAAAGTGTATTACAGAATTTAAATAGTTTCAATGTTGTGATTCAGTTTTAATACATCAAGGGGGCCATTCTGCATTGACCAAGTGCCTTTCTTGTGGAAGTTCGGAACTGCAAATGCAAACGAGGGACAGCTTGACTTCTTGGCGGGTATTCCTTACTTTCACTTTAACGGTAAGTCGAAAATAGCATGTTTCATATTGAATGTAAAATATCTTGAGATCAAGGAACCTATGACCAATTGTGGCTTTTGGAAAGGTTAGGAATTTTTGCAAGAACTTGATATATGTCATTATCTGGGAAAATTTTTGTTGGAGTGAGATGGGGTCAAATTGGTAGTTTTTCATCCTTTTGCAGAAAATTTCCTCTCAGGATGGCAATGCTTCAGGCAATTCGCCCATTTCCAGGCAAGCAGCACATGTGATCATGGACATTGTTGTCTATTTTCAATTTAAATAAGACATTATTTATGAAATTGGTTGCCATGAATAACAAAAATTGATCATTAAAAAAAGTCCCTCTCTACAGTGAATTTTCAATTCATTTTTTGTAGTCTGAGACCAGTGAATCAACAACTCAAAGCAGAAAAAAACTAACGCACATCGACTGCAAGCAGAGGTAAGCAGAGAGGAAATGAAAAGTGCCACTTAGGCAAAAGATCATCTACAGATGCGACGCCCGGAGAGACTGTCACTAGCGTATCGGACTACACAGCCACCACGATAACTAGGGTGTATCTTTCTATGGTCAACCCAAAGAAAATAAAAAATGGCGGGCATTTTGTATGCGCAGCTTTTCCATTATAATCTCCGTAACATCACCTGCGGACCATTTCAGACATGTTGCTTCAAACATATCCCTGGACAGACGGAAAATGGGATGAAAGTGTATATATACCTAGAAATCGCCTCTCTATCACTCGTCCGAGTTTTTCAGGAAGAGAAAATGCATCACTTCCCCACTTGTGGTTAACCGAAGATTAAGAAAATAATCTGCAGGAGTGGTCCAGGTAAAGACTCATTAATAACGTTGTAAATCAGGAAGCAGGCTGACCAAATTACCTTTCATTGATTGGCTGATTCTATCAACATTTAAAATAACGACTATGGAAGAAATTTCAGTTTTTCTGTTGATTTTCCAATTAGTATACCAATGAAAGGTCAAGCTAATTGTATCAACTCTTTCGGAAATGACAGTGGTTATGTCAGAGAGAATCAAACCGAACTAATTCAAGGTGAACAAAACTTTGTTCATGTATCGTGAATTCTTTATCGACTCTGTGCTCGTCGGACTTTACGGAGACAGTCGATCGCTCGCACAGTCACTGGAAGTTGGAATAATATTCTGAAACGATATTGACGTTCCGGGTTGATAGAGAGTTTTCCGAGTGAAAGCGACCTATTTCAAATCCCCGTTCCTCTTTTACCAGGAAAGAAAATTTAAATAATCGTTGGAATTTTCACAATATTCTTCATTAATGTTCCCACCAATGCCTTATACAAAAATCCTAATAAAATGCTACAAAAGTAAGATATTATTAATCCTAATAAGAACCGTTATGGGATGCAATTTGAATACATTTCAGTTAATTATCAATGATGAATCTATCATTAACTTAACAATTTTTTCCTGAAGATTTGAATTCATGTAAGATTTTAATTTTGATCACAAAGTGCTTTTTGCCAATATCAATGATCTACAGGGTTGACGAACCTATACTTAGCGAGTATTGAATCACCAAATTCCGTGTAAAAAATGAATTTTTGTTTGTAATACCGACTAATGTTGTATTACAAACAGAACTCCGGAAGCACGATAACCTACTTATACCATGGTGGCTTTTCCGCAATGCCCACCAGTGAACCTGTCCCTTGACCATAAAAAATCAATAAGAAAGCAAGACAAGAAATGTCAACGATCTGTAGATAAGGAATTATAGAATTTTCTCTCCAAATGGCATTCACCTTAAAGTTTAGTCCACTCAAAAACAACCATGGAACAAGCAGATATCTTACATGATAAATTTCCTTCCGTACATCGAAATCGCTATGGTGCGCTACGCTTCACTATTTTGTAAGTCATTGTTGACTAGAATAGTATGAATTTCATGCATTTGACAAGGTTTTCAAATAAGAGTCCATTATGGGTACTCCGTTTTTCGTGGACAGACAATTTACATGTCCTTGAGGTACATTGGGGGAAGGGGGGGGGGTTTTTGGGGCCGATAATCCAATCCAAATTCCCTGATGTTTTCCAAAAAATCTGACCGAAAAATTCCCAATCATAAATTCCGAAAAATTTCTGGTATGGCTGTCTAAAAAAATGTTTATACATCTTGTGTACACTTATCTTTTATGTTAACTTCCGGCTGATCTATTAATGGCACTTGCGTGATCTGGTATTTTGTTATACTGTATTAGATATGATATCGTGGACACTGTACAGTACGGTTATTGATTATACTGGATATGAATTAGCATGTTATCAATCACATATTACTATTCCCTTAAAGACCATTCTGAATTGAATTATCACGAATTTTCATCAAAATTAATTTCCCCAATTGTTCTTTGTTTTGTCGATAATTTCCCAATTGTAAAGCCGTCTGGCCCTAGTCCAAGTATGGAGCAAACCACCGCACGTGGACATATGATACTGAGCTACCTTCGAGTCACTCTGAAAGACTTAGTGTTCTTCGGGTAAAATTCACGTGGCCGTGATCCCGAAGCGCGTTTGCTTTCGGCAATTTTTCAAGCAAGCGTGCATTTAGGTACTCATGCATCATATGTGCTGGTAATGTGCAAAACTCGAAGAAATTGGAATATATGAAATCATACACAGCATTTCTTTTTCGAAGCGATATTTAAGAGCGATTAAGAATTCGTAGGGAAGGAAACGCATTGTTCTGATAATCTGGACATCGCACGTCATTTAGCCAGCAATATGGTTGCATGAGACCGACTGTATCCGTTTGTAGGGGGTCTCAGAGCCACAGGGAGATTGAGTGACCGTATCAGGTACGGACGCCCGACCTCTGAAGTCGCGACGCGCAAGATACGAGAACATATTAGACATTTCAGCCTTCTCCATCTCAACTTCCTATATTTATGTAGCAAATGTTGGAAGAACCTGCCATCTGGTGCTGTATGTCTCTCAACTATTCAACTAACGCAAGAATCTTGTTCTGGCGTATGAGTCATTTTGAATCGAGCAGGATATTTACCGTGAATCTATGGTCCGTTATATCAATTTTATTTACCAGTAATGATTTACCATTGAGTCAAAATGCTGGTTCTGATGTGTTTCATTAGCCATTGTTAAGCCGTTTGACTATACGGTTGCTCCGTTTATCTGATCACAGACTATGGGCTCACGGCGGGTGTGACCTGCCAACAGGGGATGCTTACTCTCGTAGGCACCTGATCCCACCTTTGGTGTGTCCAGGCGGTCCTAAGTAAAGAATGAACTGTATATTACTTGTTGTACCAAAGGAGGTCTTGAGGACAACTGAAGGTGTTCAATTTGACGCATTTACGCTGCATCCAGAGAGCTCTAAACCTAACATAAACCATTATGACCTCTTTTTAATTAGCTAATTACAAATTGAACATTTCAAAGAAAAAATAACGAAAGTTTTGTTTCATAGCGATAAACTTTTTATAACCTTCCATATAAAAACCAATTTCGTTTACCCAACGTAACAACTCAACTTTATGAAAACGGGATGATTTCAGCTTTTCTACTTGATTAACTTCCCCTATTCATGAAACAATATTCATTACCTGCAATGGTTTTTATGTCGCTCAACTGATTCGACACGCAAAAGGCTTAAAGCATGGTCTGTGTATGCTCAATTTTTAAATCGAGGCAAGCTAGGTACTGTCAAGTAAGTTTCAACAGTCTCGTTCAACGTCAGAATTTTAGAATGTTTCAAGTCTTGTTCAATGTCAGGATTTTAGAATGTTTCAACTGTCTCGTTCAATGTCAAAATTTTAAAATGTTTCAACGTCCCGTTCAATTCAGAATTTTAGACTGCTTTCAATAGGTCTCTGTTTCAAAAAGTCTTATGCAGAATTTATAGAATGTTCAAGTCTCGTCTAATGTTCAGATATATATAATGTTCAACTATGTCTGTTCAATGTTTTTAGAATTTTGAATAGTTCAAAACAGTTCTCCGATCAATGTCAGAATTTAAATGTTTCAGTCTCGTTCAAGTCAGAATTTTTTAGATTGTTCAAGTATTTCTTTCGATTGTCAGAATTTTAGAATGTTCAACTGTCTCGTTCCAATGTCAGAGTTTAGAATGTTTCATATTGCTCTTTCGATGTCAGAATTTTTAGAATGTTTTCAACTGTCTCGTTCAATGTCAGAATTTCTAGGACTGTTTCATAGTCTCTTTCTAATGTCAGAATTTTAGAATGTTTCAGGCTCGTTCAATGTCAGAATTTTAGAATGTTCAACTGTCTCGTTCAATGTCAGAATCAGATGCTGTGTGACGTGTTTTATACCAATCGTTATGCCGTCCTTTGCATACTGATTTTTTCTGCGGACTATTCGGTTTATCTGATCAAGATATAGGGCTCACACCGGGTGTAGTCGATCAACAAAGGATATTTAATCCTCCTAGGCACCTGATCCCACCATTAGTGTTTCCAAGGGTTCGTGTTTGCCCTGCTGTGCTTACTCTTAGTTTCGTATCATTTGTAGGATCTGCGACATCTTCATTCAAACAAACATAATCACTAATAAAACAAATTCGTAATACTGCAAAAGTTTTACAAAAACAATTTTTATCTTCTTCAACGCGTCTGCAAAAACATCACATAATCGATATAATACAAACTACCAAAGACAGAATGGGTGACTGGATTGCCTGTCCTTGATTCCAGACGCTCCGCCAGGAAATTCATTGATTTAGCGTGTGGCCTTATCATCGACAGCGTACCAGTCTAACAGAATGGGTGGGTGTCGGGAGATCATATATATTGGTCACGTGTATTCGTGTTATGTCACATTCAACATATCATTTGGGTTCTCAATAAACTACACTATGTAGATTACGTATCATTGTAATATAAGCACACGAATCGTCCAAGAAACTGGAGTTATCAATATAGCCTATTTGTTCAAAAGAAAAACGTTCACTGACGTCATATGTAAAGGCAAAGATAACGA
>CAJDSM010012620.1:0-27281 GCA_903981925.1 Ostrea lurida | reverse complement strand
AGGAAAAAAAAAAAAAGAAAAAAAAAAAAAAGAAAAAAAAAAAAGAAAAAAAAGACACACACACACAACGAGGACAAGGGGCTTACAGATGCCACACGGAATACCCGGGATTTTTTTAATAATTATTTTATTATATATTGTGCGATTTGTCACAGGTGAGAGACGAGTAACAATAACTACAACTCGTGTGAAGTTCAATTTAAATTTGGAATATTTTTGAAAAAATAATATGTAAGCCAAAATTTCAATCGTGTTGATAGTGAATGAATATATTTTTATTGAGAACTGTTAAATAAAATTATACCTTTTACAGTTGAATAATTCCGGACTTAAAAAAAAGGTACGTGTTTCGAAAGATACGATCGTGTTTATTTTACGTTTACTCATTGTTCAATGATTATAGTAAAATGTACCAAACACGCACAGGAGAGAGAGAGAGAGAAGAGAGAGAGGAGAGAGAGAAGAAGAAGAGAGAGAGGGAAGAGAGAGAGGGAAAGAGAGAAGGGAAGGAGAGAAGCGAGGGAAGGAGAGGATAGAGAGAGAAAGAGAGCACATTTATACCAGCGAAGAGAGGATGTGTTATTGATTTTGAGAGAGAGGAAACATATTTTACAACGGAAAGAAAGGATTTGTTTTCTTTTGTGTTTGTGGAGGAGAGAGAAGGAAACATTCTAACCGGAGAGAGGAGGAGAGAGAGAGAGAGAGAGAGAGAGCACATTTTTCCAGCGAGAGAGGATTGTTTTGATTATGAGGAGAGAACATTTTATAACCCAACGGAGAAAGATTGGGTTTTTTCTTTGTGTTTGTGAGGAGAGAGAAGAACATTCTACGGAGAGAGAGAGAGAGAAGAGAGGAGAGAGAGAGAGAGAGAGCCAATTTTACCAAGTTAGCAGGATTGTTTGATTATGAGAGAGAGAAATTTTACCGACGAAGGAGAGGATGTTTTATTCTGTGTTGTGAGCGAGAGGAGAAAATTCTACGGAAGAGAGAGAGAGAGAGGAACATTTTTACCGGCGAGATAAAGGACTGCTTTTGTAATTTTGTGCGGGTTTTTTTGTAATCACGGATATAAGACTACAATTATATGCATTGCAATATAACAGTCGAGTGAAGCTGGGTAATTCCACTCGGATAATTGTGGCGTTGGTAGAATCAAAGCGAGAGTAATTTATAACAAGGTTGGATACTTTTGTTCCTCCAGAATATGGATTGGACAATTAAAAATTTATGAATATAAACTCGTGCAAAATGAAATTGGTCAACTAATGCAGTCTTGCTTACCGACATGGCACAATCGCCAACAAAGAGGAGACGAGGTGAAAATTCTGCCAGTGGTTGAAAAAGAAAAAAAGATAAACCGACGTATAAGTGGACATGAATTTGGATAATTTTTTTTTACATTAAGCCGATTTTAGTGCTTTTCAGAGCATGTACAGTAAACATGTTAAATACATGATTTAATCTAATAAGTAAATGTACATAAATGAAAACGTGTTTATTTACTATTTATAATAATAAAATAAACATATTGGTTGTACTTCTATGAAGATCAAAAAATATGCGATTCAGTTATCCGACGGCTTCAATTTATCGGGAGATTTTGCTGGGAAGCCAAAGTGTCGGATTAACGAGGCTCCATGTATAAAAAAAAAAAAAACTCCCCGTGTGAATGTTCCTCGTATACGACCAAAACATGAAGCCATGCATGCTCAACGGAGACAATAATTTGATCTGCAGTCTTCCTGAAAAAGAGAAATGTCAATAAAAAAAATTGTATAATGGCCTTGCTGAATATTTGAAGACTGTCATAGACACTACATGCCTTGTGTGTATAATGGCAGTGCCACTGCTTTAAACACAAGAGGGTTATAGTCAATAAATTGGTTGGATATAGAGATGGCAGAAGTAGGAACGATTGCTTTAATATTGTAAAATGACTTCTTTAAAGATTATAATGGGCATATTCAATCTACACAAGTTGTTATATTCATTTACCATTTGTAGTAATTTTCCGCTAATGGTTGATTTGATGATTTTCCACTAGAAGTAGTTGTATTCATCTACCATTTGTGGTGATTTTCCTTCAGTAATTGTATTAATTTAATACCTTTTAGGATGATTTTCCACTAGTATTAACTGTTGTTCTCCTTTACCCTTTATGGAAAGAAAAGGTAGATTAGTAGTCAAAAAGCGCAATAATTTTTCTCTCTATAAAATGTGTCTAGAATTAACTTTGATACCGTTTAAGAAAGTAAACATATTACACAGGCACTGACTACTGTATAAATAATTGAATGTTATTCTAATTTGATAGCATTATGACATCACGAATAAACTTTTCCCTTTTGTCAAAATGAGTCAAACAGTCAAATGTGATCATACAGATTTACTGCTCAGGAAAAGATGTGTGCACTTGTCGAGCAAATGAAAATAAGATATATTGTGTATATTATAAAGATAAAAACATCACTTGAATCATGAATTTGCTCTACAGCATGCGCTGTATGTTTTCGAAAGAAAAAACTACCTGAATTTGTGGATATTATTCATTGAAAATGATTTTTTGCTTTTTTTGCCAAACTTAAGCCCTCGTCATATGACACAAATTATTTTACTGATAAAACTGAGTGGATTTTTGGATTGCTAATATATTCCTTATTTGACTGGCAAGGGTTTGAGATCCAAGTTAAATCATCAATATTTTGGGCCAGCTGACTATAGAAACTGTACCTAGTTCTTTTCAATATTGTTTTCACCATTTGTGAAGATTCCCTCCCCACTAGTGATAGAATTAATTTACCCTTTATGGTAATTTTTCACTATTCACTATTTTTGAAGATTCCCCACTAGTGATAGTATTCATTTACCCTTTTTAAGGATTTTCCACTTATGGCTGTACTTAGTTTCTGGTGAGTTTCCTCTAAATGTAATTTCTTACAAAAAAGGACAAGGGATATTTATACCAACCTGACTTTGGGTGAATGTAGATGTGGTGGAAAATCATATGTAAAATACATATACCATAGAATTAAAAAAGTGTCTGCAAACTTGCTACAATTGTCAGAAACACGTCTTTTTTGTTGGTTTTTTTTTGGGGGGGGGGGGGGGTTTTTCTCTTTATTCCTTGAATATAGGTGATAAATCTTTGCAATTTTCTTCAAATCTCACGAATTTTGCAATTATACATGTATTTTCACTTTTGCATTTTTTAAAGCTACTTTCAGTTTTATTTGAAATTTTCATTAATATTTTGACCAAACCTAGCATGCGACTATACTTTGTTCTTTCTTCCATGAGAAGAATATTTCATAAGTTAATTTTCATTGCAATTGCTCTAATCTTGAGTTGTGTATCGTACCCCACAACTTTCAACCAATGTCTCTAACGACGTAATAAGCGAGCGCACAACACAACTATAATTATAGGCACGCGGTCATGCAGAATTCTTGTTCCGTATGTTGTTGCACGTGGTCGTCTATATAATAAACACGTGGTTTTCATGTGATATCTAGAGTTATGGTTGGCCAATCCCATTCAGGGTCGACATGATGCTGTGACGTACATGGAGTACCATGTTGAAGCGCTTTTTTTCCCGTTCACTTATAATTCACTATAGGACCCGGAGATATCTCTGATAGCTTTGTCTTTTTCAAGATTTAGCAGAATAAAGACCAGGCAAAAACAGGGGAGGGTTAATACACACGCACACACACACACTTTCTTTTATATGATCAATAATATGGAAATAAAGATGGTTTAAATAGTGAAATAGAGCAGTTTTAATTCAATTAAAGGGATATATTGTCGGGGATGCTATAGAAATAATATCCCTTGGTGGCTAGGGTAGAATCACAGAAGGAAAATATTTTTCTCCAGAACAATGGTACCAATGATTAGCGACATTACTATATGTAGTCTCTTTACTACATGTATATATGCAAGCATTCACGGGCAGGGCAGATTAAAGTTTGCTCAAATCATGGACCTAAATGTGTTATGGGGTCTCGATATGGTTTTTCATGGTAATATATTGGGGGGGGGGGGGATTAGTCGTGATTATAGATTAATATGCAAGCATCATCGGTAGTGTAGATTCCAATTTATCCAAATCATGGCATTAGAGAAAAAGGCGAGGCCACACAAAAGGGGTTCCCTATTATACATGTGAATATTACTCCGTGTGTTCAAACAATATTAACCTTTCAGAGTTCGAGACATGCATTTGGTGTTTATGTAAACGCACCATTTTCATCATTTTAAAGGGGCATAGACACAATGTTCAAATTTTGGATTACCAATTTTAATGTTTACAATGCTTGCCTAAGGTATTTCTAATAGTCAGGAAAAAAGTTTAACGTCATCTGTTGACTTTCAAGTGAGATACAACACTTACAATTATTCGTTATGTAAACAAGGTCCGAACCTAGCTGCAGAACGGTAGCTCTCTGAAAAAATATTGGGACAGACCTGTCCCGATATTTTTTTCAGAGAGCTACAGTTCTGCAGCTGAGCTAGGTCCGAGCCATGCAATGATTTTGTTTACATATATTGAATATGCTACTAAACGTTCCATTTAAAGCAGATTTTTTTTCAAATTAGAAGTTCATTCTAAACACAATTAAACAGTGTCTAGTGTTTCTCACATCTCATATTGTTTTAAATATGATATATTCTACGAAACAATCTTTTTGTAAGCATAAACAAGGCTCGAGCCTTGTTTACATAGCGAAGATTTGTGAACGCCGTATCTTACTTGTAACTCAACAACTGACTGTCAAATTTTTGCTGACCACTAGAAAATATCTTGATTAAGCATATCAAACATCAAAATTGGCAATCTAAAATTTGAACAATTTTAGTTCAAAACGTGTCCATGTCCCTTTAACATCCGTCATTTTAGCAAAATATTTAATGCTGTATCACCAATTCAATTGATGCGCGCAATAATTCATAATATACCGGTATTGAATACATCGTATGTCTGAAGAGATATTTGAATTGTCGCTATTATCTTCCAGTAATTAAAGATATCTTCAGTTACTTGAAGTTATGCTAATTTGGCGCGTCTTATTTCGACTAAGGTCTCACGGCGGGTGTGACCGGTCAGCAGAGGATGCTTACTCCTCCATGAGACCTGGTCCTACCTTTGCTTTTGTCGGAGGTTCGTGTTACCCTACACTCGATTTTGTATATGTTTTTTGGATTATGATTACATTTGACACGATGTTACATGTAACTTCGCCTTTTTTGTATTGAATTGCGCGCAGCAAATGAATTACTATATTCAAATAATTATTACTAGAGTTTGTGTTATCGTGGCGATCATTATTTGTCATCATGGGGTCAAGTTTTGTCTGGTTATATTTCACACGTGCAGTGTGTATTGAAATGAAAGTAGAAGACAAAATGTTATTTTCCAAACAGCCTTTTATAGGAATAATACGTATGAAATTTTATCGCCTGTATTACAATAAAACACGAGAAATTTACAAAATACACTTAAAATAAACTCAATTCCCCAAGTCTTGTAAATACGACATAAATGAAAAAAAGTAAAAAATATACAGAACAATCACAAACTGGGTTAAACCACGAAGGATTTTCAGAAGTGGAATGTTTCGCCGTTCATAATGTAATTTTATCACTGAACCCATCATGTAAAGGATCCCTTTCAAGTCTAAGACACCGAACAGTCATTCTTGTTCCCCCGTGACGATCGTTTCATTTTTGGCTTGCTCCCGCGTCGTATAAGGCTACGGCTTCGTTGCATTTTGAGGTCGTCTGCTTCGGTCTCAACGTGGACCACGGGTTCTATAGAATTTGTACTGGAGCGCCGAATCATGAACCTGTCGGGGTGCAGAGAGCGAGGAGTCTTGATCTGGTCCAGAAGCATTTTAAAAATATCTTTAATGCAATCATCATCTTTGGCCGAGACTTCAACAAATGCACTGCCCAGATTGTCATTATAAGCCCAGTTTAATGCATCAAACTTTTCTACTTGGCGGTTGTTCTCTAGGTCCAGCTTGTTGCCAACGATAGCACATGGGATAGTCTCGTACGTGCTTCTCACTTCCTTAATCTGCTCCCAGAGTTGTTTAACTTCCTCAAAAGTTGAAATGTCTGTTATAGAGTACACAAGAACGAAAGCATGAGCATTGGCAATCGAGAGTCTGCGCATAGCGGGGAACGCGATGTTTCCCGCGGTGTCCAGAAAGTCCACTAAAAGATGTGCGTCTCTGACGTCATATTCAGCTGGGTAAAGATCCTCCACCGTTTCCTCATAGTCGTCGGAGTAATCTCCATTCAGGAACCTTTTGAGAATGGAACTCTTGCCCACCCCTCCTGCCCCCAGGAATACAATCCTATTCCTGTGTTCTGAGTCCACCATATTCACATTCTTCACGGATTCTAGCAACACCGTTAAATCACAAACAACGCAGAAAGTAGCCCTGGTAAAGAAAAAAAAAAACGTGTTAAAAGTCACTTTATTTAATTATCGTCAATTGCACATCATCAATAACCACAACACGCAAAGCATCTTACACGAATAGACATCCTTTCGCCTAAAAAGTTGCTTAAAGTGTTCTTTATTGATTTATAACATTCAAATTCACGGGTCCCGCTAAGCTAACAACTTAGAAGTGAAAAACATCTTAACCACACCCCGACCTCTGTCAGTTTTACCTAATCATTATCATTTTTCGAGCAGTTTGCACAAATATAAGTCAATTTATTGATTTAGATATTCAGAATGTAACACTTAAAAATCTATTCCCATGGAAATAAGCCGCTGGCGTGCTACTGCGCGTAGGGTTACAGGTGACAACTTTCACCACCCGTGGCACGTGATCGGTCACACCGTCGCACGTGACCAATCACATTTTGCAAAATGCACCTTAAAAACAACTAAATTCATGAGATAAGCTGAGAAAAATAAAAGCAGTAAAATGTTATTGACATGGCTTGTTGGTTTTTTTTTGGGGGGGGGGGGGGTTTTTTGTTGTTGTTTTTTTTTTTTTTTTTTTTTTTTTTGTTTTTTTTTTGTTTTTTTTTTTTTTTTTTTGTTTTTTTTTTGTTTTTTTTTTTTTTTTTTTGTTTTTTTTTTGTTTTTTTTTTTTTTTTTTTGTTTTTTTTTTGTTTTTTTTTTTTTTTTTTTTTGTTTTTTTTTGTTTTTTTTTTTTTTTTTTGGTGTTATTATGAATAAATTGACTACTTTTTTGAGAATTTTTGTGACCTCTCGATTGCCATGATTATGGAATATCAAAACATAATATGACCGCATTCAATTTTTAGTACCACTTGGTACATTTTCTGGCGATGTGGCACACTCTCTCTCTAGATTACGCCGACGGTACATATCTAAGCAACGATGAGCGTGGTCAGCACCTTACACGTTACACATCAAATTCTGAAGAAAGTTTCTGGTGATGCAAGCTAAATAGCAAAATTCAGTAATCTACACATTTTAAATACATATAAGTCACCGGAATAGACAAATTAGTAACGTGGGCCCGTATCTTTAGATAGATGCAATGAGACGTATACATATTCATGTGCAGTTGGTATTGACGTACTACAGAATAGAGTCTCGCTAGAATTTACTGTTCAAGTGTAAATTTTTCCTTCGGTCTACGATAAATCCTTGCCACATCTACACTTGGCCTGGATTTCTTGAAATAAAGTTCAATGGAAACTTGGACTTAAGTCTGAGATTTTCCTCAAAAGTTGACTGCTCAAATAAAATTGAACTCAAACTTCAGTTTGAAATTTTTTTCTCTCGATAAATCCAAGCCTGGGTTGAGGGGAGGCTTGTTCTTTTTAAAGCATAACCAATTTGAAAAAAAAAATTAGGAGTAGTAAATTGCTCTTTGTTGACCGACGAACGTTAAGTGGCAAGAAATTAGATATATTTGTAGCATTCTTGATTTTCAACTGTTATAGTCAAGTCATTTTCGTGAAGTCACATTGCAAGGGTGAGTGCAAGCTACGTACCGTGGGCTGAGGGCAACCGAAAACAAAACAGCTGTCGTTCGAGAACACAGTCTATAGCTGTTTTGTTATACACCTTCATTCATTTAAGGGGTGTTTTTTTTTGGGGGGGGGGGGTAATATCACAATAACAGACGTCTTTACACAATGAATTCATGCCAGGTAGTGTCTTACTTGTAGCGTAAATACATAAAATAAATCATATTCCATGTTCCAGTATTGTCGAAATCTGCAAATGGGGCATGCTATTCGAGTACACTTAATTTTGAATTCATTCATCAGTTTCCAACATAGCTCTTTGTCGTTTTTTTTGGCTTAAATTTTCTAAGTGCGAATGTCAAAATAGTTTAATACCGCATGCCTTATATTATTGTTGACTGTCAGAGCACAGGGGCTTGTCACGAAATATTTGCATTCTTATGTAAATGACCCCTCTCTATAAAAATACACTGTATTTTAACATTTACATAAGAATGCAAATATTTCGTGACAAGCCCCTGTGGTCAGAGTGAGGAAATTTAATGACAGTGTAGGAAATACCCTGTTCAGGTCTTCCGTTTCCGTTTCCAACAGAAGACCTGACTGTTTTCGTATTTTCTTTTTCTTGGCTATTATTATTTTTTTTTCGTAAATTTTGCCAGGGCAGTATCTTAGCGTCTATTCAACCGATTTCCAAGATATTGTTTTCAGGGATGCTTGGTAGTGGCGTGAAGTTTAATCGCTCTTGAAAATTTACGAAAATTGGCCTCGGGTTCCAAGGTATGGCCCATTTTATGACTGTTGGGGACCCTTTTTTGTGCAGAGAAGTTCTCAGGAATTGTACAAGATATAAATTTGAAACTTTTTGGGTAGTTAGAAGAGGGCTTGACCTTAGATCAGTTTACAGTTTTATTCGTCTGAAACTCAAAGGGACGAAGCTCGCCTGGACCCGAAAATTGAGAGAGAGAAAATGTAGACATCTGATTCATATCTTTTTTTCCTATAAAGATTTTGTAAAGACATTTATAACAAAATATGTACAGTTTATCCCTGTTTTTCGAACCATCTCGAGAAATTGATCCCTTGGGCCTCATGGCTCACCTGTATGGACGATTTAGTGTCGCTATTCATGACACATTTCGTTAAGACACATTGAACAAAATTTGTTTAGTTAATCTAACCGAATATATTGGCCCGCATGCTTCATGGTTCACTTACGTACGGACGATTTAGGTCGCTACCTATAACTCCTTACTCGAAAACTTTTTTTTAAAAACACATTGAACAAAGGTTTTTTTGTTTTTGTTTTTAGTTTGCTATATAGATCAACCAAGCTGTATCAAGAATACAAGATATAGGACCACCGGCTCACCTGTATGGACACTTGAAGGTCGCTATTCATAACTCTTTACTCGAAAACAGTTTGTTGAGACATATTGAACAAATGTTAAGTTTTATTAAATCTATTTAGATTTTATATGATCTATTTAACTGTATCAAAAAAGGCCCACAAGCCGTATGGCTCATGCACCTAAACAGACGATTTATTATCGCAACGATAATTATTCTGTTAAGGCATATTGAACAAAAATTGTTAATTTTGTGAGATTTATATTGCGATATAAAAAAAAATTTTACGCCCATGGGCCTCACGACAATTTAGTGTCGCAAACTTTTTAAAATTTGTTTCTCAGACCTTATCTCGAGATGTTTATTAAAAGTATAACAGACTGTTATCCACCGGAAGTTGGTTCCTCCAAAACGGAAGTTGTACAAAAATTGGGCGTTTTTCATTGAAACCTTAAAAAATGATTCCTGCACGCTTAATGTGTTTGTGCACATTAAAGTTTTGGTACCCTGACTTTGGCTTACAATTTGTTGCATTGTAGTAAAGTGGATTTTTAATTGTTTTATGAACTTCCGAGATACCGGAAGTGTACATAAGAACCGGTACGTAGTTGTTCAGAATTGATCAATTTTCTTGTTGAATTTTTAAAAAACTAGATGTGTCGGTGCGACACGGAATGCCCCTGCCTACAGTGAAGTCTAATGAAGGATTCGTATGGGTGAAATTGAAAGTTTTTCAAATGCATGAACTGTGGCGTATCCATATATCAAAGAGTTGAATGTGTGCAACCGTTGCAGGACAATGAACAGAACAGGAAAATTTCTGATTTCAAGGGGGCTAATTCTGTCAAAAATCATCGGACCATGACCAACTTCGAACTTGACCTGCATATTCCTGTGACGTATCCATGTATCAAAGTTGAGTTGAATGTGTGCAACCGTTGCAGAGATAATGAACGGAAACCAAATGATGACGGAATGACAGAATGACGGAACGGGGTACACTATATGCCCCCGGCCATTATATGGCGGGGGCATAAAAAATATAAGTTGCTAATTCCTTTCATCAATAATCGTTTTTCATCAAAAGAATTATCCCTGTCAAGGTCTTATATCATAAAAAATCGAACGGAAGACATACTCGTTGCTCGCAACGAGATTGTGTCTAGTCATATAAATTGCCAGAGTTGTCAACATATCAGATTTTTAAAAAATTCTCCAACGAACATGACTGTGTCGCCTGGTATATACTCCGGGGGTATAAATCAAATAATCTTTACTACACAAGGAATGAAGCAGATAAAAATTGAACCCCTATCACTTACAATATCAAAGTTTCAGGATGTTACAAACAAACAAAATTGTAGATAACTGCATATTTTCTCATTGGTCCAAAAATTTATTCGAGCGTCTGGGGGATTTAATTGATTACTTTAACGTACGCAATGATGGTGAATAGGTATTATGTTTGTATGTTACTAGTATTGCTTTCAATGCATTTATAGTATGGCAGTAGCAGATCTAGGATTTGTCGAGGGGGGGGGGGGTAATTCGAAAGAGGGAGCCAGTAGGCCAGAGGTCTGCGATAAAGCTCAAGTGGGGGCCAGGGGGCAAAACCCCAGGAAGCTCCTGGATTTATGGGATTTTAAAGTTATTTTTAGGGGTTTATTCAGTTATAGCTTCATTTTGGTCACGTTCAAAAGGCCCTGTCCCCTCTAAATCCACCTATGTATGCGACAAAACACATATATATAGGATTACAATGGCATCGATCTAAACCTTGCTCACCCCTTGGAATGTCTGTGTCCATGTTCTGTGCTGCGCATGCGATACACTTTCACGTGCACGCTAAAGACAACTCGTGCAACAATATAATTCTGTGGGGATGTCCTGAATTCATCAAGTGTTATTTCAAAGATAAAGATGAAGACATGGCATACTAGTAATGAACAAAACAGCACTGCGTGAAATCAAGACATGCTTCCACATGGGACGCGCAGTTTGAGTTAGTTAGATACCAAGATTTGAGCAGCATTGGACGCCGATGTCAGATGTAGCCTTTAAGGGATAATATTATTTGTTGTATCCTCATTAATGCTACGGACTTCCACTACTTCACCCTGTAGTAATTAGCAATGCATTGGTTGTCCGCCCAAACGGCATTAAAGACCTCGTGTATATGCAAATTAGATCCTCCTAAAGTGACCGGTGTGGTGCCGTCATCATAGTGTATAGTCATCATGCGCGACTTTTAAGTAATAGTAGGCATATTGTATTTTATAATGCACAGCCGTAGAAGGGTATGATGAATAGATAGGGGTTTCTCATGTTATCGGGTAATCAGGTCAAATCCCAGCGCTATAGACAGACATCCGGGGACAGACACCGACCTCGTCAGGAATACATGTAACACAAAACATTGCGCGTGATGTGAGTGGCGTGCATGACCTCGGAAATCCCATATAGCATACTAGCAATCCGGCGCACCTGGGTAATGCGGCGAGACACTTGATTGTCAGCCGCAGTTGCGCACACACCACATCGGGTGAGCCGGAAAATCTTGATAGGCGCAGGCGGCTCAAGCTTGTATCCATGGAGACAGTAGTAACAGAGGTGACTTATTCTGGAGACAGAATGTATTTAAAGGTTAATCGGTAGTTTTTCGCCTCCGTTTAATTTTTAGAAGGCGACCTACATTTCCGGTGAAATTTTTGCCATCGCATTTCACAGACAAATAAGTTGGTGATTGATTTGTGTATGTTTAACATCACTCTCAAGAATATTTCACTGCATGAATGAGACGCGTCACTTATACCAGTGCCCGTGACAGTGAAGAGGTTTAAAAAAAAAACAACCCGCACAATAATCACTTCTGTGTTGTCTGGAGCATTTTAATTTCAATGATTTTTTAACTTACATTACATTGCCTTTATGTTATTTGTATATATTCTTAGAGTTTGATTGATACTGTAATATGTACTATTTGTACATGTACTATCGCACTTACCCCCCCCCCCCCCCCCACGTTTTCTTGCAGTATTCAGAATCTGTATCTTATAACAAGTAAATGATTTCTACTTGTATTGCATCCGCTTTAAAATAATTATATATAATATATATACTTAAATGTTCTGTATAATGACTATTTGGTACATGTGTCAGTGGCTTTGAAAATGTCAGAAAAAATGGATTAAGGAATCATACTTAAGGGGCATGGACACCGTTCTGAGCTAAAACGAATCAAATGTCTTAGATTTCCCATTTAATAATGTTACAATGCTCGACTTGGGGTAAAACAATCTTCTAATGGTCAGCAAAAATTTGAAACGTCAGTTTGTTGAGCTTACAAGTGATGATAGACTTACAATTTATTCACTATGTAAATCAAGCTCGATCCTTGTTTTTGTTTACCTAAACATTGAAATATGCATTAGTATCACGTCCGTTAAAAGCAATTTTTTCAATTACAAGTTTATTCTGACACAAACTTAAACAGTTCCTAGTGATTTCGACATCGCATTTATTGTTTTAAACATGGTGTTTTTCTGGAGTCAATTTTATGTAAACAAAAACAAGGCTCGAGCCTTGTTTACTTAGTGAAAAATTGTAAGTACTGTATCTCACTTGTAACTCACAAATGACATTCAATTTTTGCTGACCATTAGAATTACCTAAGTGAGCATTGTAAACATTAAAAAATGAAATCTAAAATTGAACACTTTTAGCTCAGAAACGGTCCATGCCCCTTTAACCCCCACCCCCATCTTGCAGTATTTCTGTACTTTATTTGCATGTCAAGACCCGATGATCAATATTTTCAATTCATGTTACCTTGTATTTTATCTAGCATGATTGTAATAATATATCTTCTTGGGAGATCTTCCTATTTTAAAGCTTTTCTAACACAATTTATTGTAAAAGTTGAGAATTGTCATTAAGGGGGTATACTTGTTTAAATTGTTATTTTGAAAAACCTACATGGGCAATTATGATAAAAATAAAATTGTGTGACCCTAAGATACAACTCTACATAATTCTTTTTAAAAAATGGTATGTAAACGGCTCAATTTTTTTTTAAAATCCCGTTTAATTCGAACAATTTCAGTTTTTTCTTCCCAAGTCAAAAAGTACATTTTTAAGAAAAAAATAACATTCTCGGTCAAATATCTGAATTTTTATTTTAGAATAACAGATGCAGGCTTGTTAATTATATATATCATCAAGTATGATTTGTTTGGTGCTCTGCATAATAACATATGAGACCATACTTATGTGTGCTAAATTTAGATTTTTTGAAACAAAACGGTGTTGTACTCAAAGTCGAATTGTGTGTTAAAATGCACGGTAAGGTATGTCTTACATGGTCTTTTTGGTTAGTATATAAGTTGTTTTAGCTATTAAAGAGAAGAAAATATAGGGTAAACAGAACTCTTTTAAAAGTATGGAATTACCTTAATTCAGGTACTCTAGTGAAATAAACATGATTTGTAAACACGTAAGCCTTTTTTGAGTCAAAAAATGTTATATACTGTAGAAATTCAACATTTTCATTACTATAGGCACCGAGTCACTTGATTCTAAGTATCCCGGGTATACCCGGCTCAGTTCAGTTCACCCAGTTAAGTGTCAGAATCAAGTATACTAATAGATACACTCAGAGTATATATGATTAATTGCTTGATCATTTGTTTGTTTTACGTCCCGTCGAGAATTTTTCACTCACATTGAGACGTCACTAGTATATTTAAATCTATGCTTAGCGCTCAGGGCCTTCTTTAGCGTGCCAACGCCTGCTGTGACACGGGACCTCCGTTTTTAAGGTCATATCCGAAAGGCCCGTGATTCTCGCCTCTAAATGTCGAGCGTTTAGCGAAGGAGCAATCACTACCTATTTTCATGTCTTACGTTTGACGCGGCCATGCTACGAGCGGGGCTCGAACTCACGACCTCCTGGTTGCGAGGCGAACGCTCTAGCCACTAAGATTACACAGATATAGAGTTCATTACACAAATACAACCAGAGTTCTTGAAGGTTTCGTTGTCTTGACAAGTATTTTATTTGTTTGGCTAACGAAGATCCATTGAGAAAACAGCTTGTTAGGAAAGAAAAATAACCACCGAACTCAACAGAATATACGCTTCGACACATTGAGGAATTAACTACAGTCACTTTGTTTTAAAAAAAAAAGGTGAGACTTTTAATGGAAATTGTACAATGACAGCAATCTCCGAACCACATCACGGTACTTTGGTACCAGCTTGATTTAACATGCATGTTCTGCATGGAACAGAGGGACATACGACCACCGAATTGCTAAATGTTCCAACATAAAACTGAGACTATCTCTATGTAATAAGCATTGAGAGACTAATACCATAACTTCCGGTACTGAGAATGCTATCACTTCCGGTATTGAGGAAGGGTGTTTGTTTGGCTGGAAATCATCTTCGCTAGCCAAGGGTTTATGGGGAGCGGAGTGGACCGAAAACCCTTGGCTAGCGAAGATGGCTGGAAATTTGTTTAGTGAACTCTGAAAACAATGATACATTTGACCAACCAAACGTCCACCTACTACGAAGATTTGTCAATTATATCAGAACTTTTTTTTTAAAAGTCACGTGTCCTTACTTGGGGGGGGGGGGTATACTAATATTTTATCTATCAAAACGGAGTTTCCATATTCGGAAACAATGTTAATTGAAACACCTGGATAGAATTCCGTGTAATTGAAACAATTAACTGTAGAACTGATACGATATCTGTTCTTTGATATTGCCGGATACAAAGGGTCTAGACCTCTTTATCAATTGAACTTGCGGATACGCACGCTGAACGACAGTCCCGCCAACGGCTTGATCGTCCTTAAGAAACTTCAAGTGTCTTACCCTATAAAGTAGACTAGAGTGTGCAGTATAGATATTCCATTACTCAGCTGTCCTGCTTTATATCCGTTTCTGAGGCCGTGTAAAAAGTAATAACACCTATGATTTGATGATTGTCTGCTATTATACTCTCGTTATTGCGGAGATAACGATAGGGTTTCGAGAGACTTCGGTGGAGCTATTTTGTGTTTGAAGGAAAAGTAAGCCCAGAAGCTGTGCAAGTATTGACTTAATCTGTGAAAACACCTGTAACCTTGACTACAATAAATTTTAAAGTCCTGAAATTGGAGTTTCCCAATTTTGTTGTCTCCAGGGTCTATGTAATCGTCAACATTCAAAATTGCTTCAAATTACAATATTTGACATTTGAGTATATAAAAACTGTCTTCATCCATTTTAATCGACTTATAATGACAAAATTGGCACAGTTTTGAAGCCATTGTCACAAGTGGGACATAGAATGAGTTTCCAAGTTTTGCAAAACGAATGTTTTTACTGGTGTCTAATTCTCGCCATAAGCAATAACTTGTCCACCAAGAAATATTTAAATCTATTCAGCACTAGAGTATCACGAGAATCTTCAAAAGTTGGCTGTCTTGTAGGTGGGAAATTGATGTGGAGGATTCATACAGCAATATTTTGAAATTGAAAACTTTCAAAAATTCTTTCTTTAATCAAAAAATGCAATTTTAGTAGAAAGTAATCAAAGAAATTTTTTTTTTAAATCCTGCTGGACTCGAACTCATGGCGTATATTTCTTCAGTCGACATTCTAACTTACTAAGAAACTTGGTTTAGTCAAAAAATAGGCAAATGTTGCTGAAACCTATACGTCCGTCCATAATTAAACAGGAAGCTGCAGCCATATATGTCGGTGTAAGACACCTCCTTAAGCAGTTTAAGTTATTAGCTACGTTGTTAGTTTCCAAACCAAATCAATTAGAGATCAAAGCCAAAACAAATATGAATCCGTTGTAGAGAAGCTTGATATATTTTAACTTTCCCCACGAGACGATCAAATGACAGTGGACGTGATAGTCTTGGAAACCTTCTATCAGAGGCAACCTTTTGTTGTTACAGCTATAGGTACACTTCGAATCTTTGAGGAAATTATGTTCTGATAATATACAGTGTTCCATATTGGTCAGAAGCACGGTGTTTCTAAGGATACACGGCGTATTGTAAAGACACAAGGTACCACGGCGCACTCAAAGAATGCACAGCACCAAGAACTCAAAGGGTGCACGGCAACCAAGATTCAAAGGGTGCACGGCACCAAGAAGAATTCAAAGGGTGCACGGCACCAAGAAAGAACTCAAAGGATGCACACCCAAGAAAGAACTCAAAGGTGCACGGCACCAAGAAGAATTCAAAGAATGCACAGCACCAAGAAACTTCAAAGGATGCACGGCACCAAGAAGAATTCAAAGGATGCACAGCACCAGAGAACTCAAAGGATGCACGGCAACCAAGAAGAACTCAAAGGATGCACAGCACCAAGAAGAACTCAAAGGATGCACGGCACTAAGAAGAACTCAAAGGATGCACGGCACCAAGAAGAATTCAAAAGGATGCCCAGCACAAGAATTCAAAAGATGCACAAACAAAGAAACTCACAAGGATACACCAGACCAAAGAATCAAAACGGAATACAAGCACCAAGAATTCAAAGGATGGCACAGCACAAGGACTCAAAGGATCCAACACCAAATCAAAGGACGCACGAACACCAAGAAGAACTCAAAGGATGCACAGCACCAAGAAGAATCAAAAGGATGCACAGCACCAAGAACTCAAAGGATACACAGACCCAAGAAGAACTCAAGAGGATGCACAGCACCAAACCAAAGGTGCAAGCACGCAAGGATACTCAAAGGATGCACTGGCCATCAAGAGAATTCAAGCGATACACCAGCACCAAGCAGAACTCAAAGGAAGACACAGCAGCCACCACAGAAGTGAACCAAAGGATTGCTACGGCACCAAGAGAAGAACTCAAAAGGATGCAACGGCACAAGAAGACTCAAGACGACCAATCAAGAGAGCACGGCACCAAGAACTCAAAGGACACAGCACCAAGAAGAATCAAAGGATGCACAGCACCCAAGAGAACTATCAAAGGATGCACGGCACCAAGAAGAACTCAAAGGATGCACGGACCACCAAGAAGAAAAAAGGTGCACGCCCAAGAATAACTCAAAGAGAGCACGGCACCAAAACCAAAGGATGCACGGCACCAAGAGAACTCAAAGGGATCACGGCACCAAAGAAGAACTCAAAGGATGCACGCACCAAGAACTCAAAGGGTGCACGGCACCAGAATAACTCAAAGAGAGCACGGCAACCAAGAACTCAACAGGATGCAACAGCCACCAAGAAGAATCAAAGGATCACAGCACCAGAAAAACTCAAAGGATGCACGGCACAAGAAGAATCAAGGATGCACGCCGCCAAGAAGAATTCAGGAAGCACAGCACCAAAGAACTCAAAGGATGCATGGCACACAAGAACTCAAAGTGCACGGCACCAAGAAGAATTCAAAGGATGCACAGCACCAAGAAGACTCAAAGGATCACCAGCACCAAGAACTCAAAGGATGCACGACACACACGGTGCACTCTAAAGATGTGCACAGATTCCGATGTGAAATTCTGCATACATCCATTTTCCTACTAGTATTCAGAAATAAATTATGTTGTGGTTGTTGGTATTGTCTCCATGCCAGGTAAAGGTCGAGATCTTCTGTCATATTTAGTTGTTTGATAGAAATTGCATGTCCTACGTAGCACACACCGTGGGGATCCGGGTTAGAGTAGGCCCCTTGTACTCCTTGCTTGTCGTAAGAGGCAACTAGATGGGGGCAGTCTTTCGGATTACCGCAGGTGTAGCACGATAAGGATCCCTCCCTACTAAAAGGCCGTAAGCGCCGAGCATAGGCGAGTGAAATATTCTCGGGAGGGACGTTAAACTTACAACAATCAATCAATCCTAGTACATGTAGCACAAACAAAATTTATGTAGATTTTATCTACATGTTTTTCGTATTTGCGGAACAGAACCAACTACTCGATAACTAGGACTATACAAAGGGTACCTGTAAAGTACCTGTAAAGTGCGAAACGAAATAGAAACGAAACGAAATTACCGAAACGAAACGAAATCCGCCGAAACGAAGCGAAATCTACTGAAACGAAACGAAACCCACCGAAACGAAACCTATACCGAAACGAAATGAAACCCAACGAAACCAAACAAAAATTTATACCGAAGCAAAAATAAACAGACCATTGTACAACCAAACTACATGTATATCTAATTATAATATCAATAAATGATTATTATGGACAGAGCATCTAGACCCTGTGAGAAGGTGCCACAATATTCAGTTTTAATCATTTCATGTTGCTAGATCTAAGATAAAATTGCTTTTACCGCTGTGCAAACAAATTCCTACATTTTGATTTTATTCCACATCAAACTTCTCCGGGTTTCAGGATTATAATACATGTAAGTCTATAAATTTTTTCATCTTTTTGTCCCCCACGTTTTAGTAACACTACTTATTTATAAATTTTGGCGCCAATTAATTAGTCTATCTTATCTCTCTCCAACAGATGAACTTGGACAATATGGTGAGCCGAGCGCAAAGATTGTCCTCGGTGCTACCGACGCCAAAAGTTGCAACACAACGCCGAGGAGGAATTCGGAAAGAGAGAGATCAGATAGACTAATTAATTGGCCGCAAAAAGTTTATAAATATAGTAGTGTTTACTAAAACGTGGGGGAAAAGATGATGAAAATTTAAGAATACTGTATTATATCCTGAAACCGGAGAAATTTGAATTGGAATAAACAAAATTGTGGATTTGTTTCACAGCGGTAAATGCAATTTTATCTTGAGATTCTCATCACAAAAGTTTGAATTAAACTGAATGTGGCAACCTTTCACAGGGGCGTCTTACGATGCTCTGTCACTAACTTCATTTATTGTAATTATATATAATTAGAATATCATGTAAGTTTGGTTGTAGCAATGGGTCTTTTATTTTTGCTTGGTATAAATTTTGTTTGGTTTGTTGCGGTTTCATTTTCGTTTCGGTATACGGTTTGTTTCGGTGGTGTTTACGTTCTTTCGGTGGGTTCGGTGGTCTTCGATTTCGTTTCAGTGTTCGGTCTCGCGTTACGGGGATGTTCGTTTCGTTTCGGTATTTCGTTTCGTTTCTATTCGTTTCCGCACTTTAAGGGTAAAAAAACTTTACGGTAACTTGTATGTCCTAGTTATGGAGTAGTATGGTTTGTTCCGAACAAGTACGAAAAACATGTAGATTAAAATCTCACATAAATGTTTGTTTGCTGCTACAGTGACTAGGATGATTCGATGTTGTTAAGTTTTAACGTCCCTCCCGAGAATATTATCCTCGCCTATGCTCGGGCGCTTACGGCTTTTAGTAGGGAGGGATGCCTTTCGTGCTACACCTTTGCGGTAGTACCGAAAGACTGCCCACATCTAGTTTGCTCATCTTACGACAAGCAAACGGATAAAGGAGGCCTACTCTAACGGATCCCCGACGGTGTGTGCTACGTAGGACATGCAATTTCTATCAAACAACTATATATGACAGAGATCTCGAACCTTTACCTGGCAGGAGACAATACCCAACAACCACAAACATAATTTATTTCCTGATACTAGTAGGAGACATAATGGATGTTCGCCGAATTTCACAGTCGGAAATCTGTGCACATCTTTAGAGTGCACCCGTGTGTGTCGTGCATGCCTTTGAGTTTCTTGGTGCTGTGCATCCTTGGAGTTCTTCTTTGGGTGCTTGTGCATCCTTTGAATTCTTCTTGGTGCCGTGCACCCTTTGAGTTCTTGGTGCCATGCATCCTTTGTTTTGGTGCTGTGCATCGCCTTTGAATTCTTCTTGGTGGCGCGTGCATCCTTCTGAGTTCTTCTTGGTGCCGTGCATCCTTTGAGTTCTTCTTGGTGCTTGTGGCATACCGATTGCTGATATTTCTTCTTGGTGCTCGTGCATCCACTTTGAGATTCGTTCTCGGTAGCCGGCTCCTGCGTTGTAGAGTTATCATTCTTGTAGTGCCACAGGGTGCATCAGTCCTTATGAAGTTCTTTGGTCGCACTGTGGCATCCTTTGAGTTACTTGGCTTAGGTGCCAGGTGAATCCTTTGAGTGTCTTTTGGATGCGTGGCATCTTTGATTCTTGAGGTGCACGGGCCTCTCTGTGTGAGTTATGTATCTTGCGTAGGCCGTGCCATCCTTTCTCTTGAGTATCGTTCTCATTGCGTGCCCGTGCATCCTTGAGCTTCTGTTCTTGGTCGCCGTGGCTCTTTGATTCTTCTGTTATGATGCTGTGCATCCTTCCTTGACTGAATTTCTTCTTGTGCGTGCGCAAATCCTTTGCGTTCTTGGTGGCCGTGCTCTCTTTGAGTATCTTGGTGGCGTGCTATCGCTTTGAGTTCTCTGGTGCCGTCAGCATCCTTGTGAAGTTCTATCTTCGGTGCCCGAGTGCCACACTTATGAACAGTATATCTTGTAGCTCGGTTGCCGATCACGTTTGAGTCTTCTTGGTGCTGTGTATCTTTGCATTCTTCTTGGTAGCGTGGCATCCTTTAGGAGTTCTCTTGGTGCTGTCACCTTTCGCAGCTGTCTGGTGCTGGTGCATCCTTTGCGTGTTCTTCATATGGTGCTCGTGTACTACCTTTGAGTTCTTGGGTGCTGTGACATCCTTGAATTCTTCTCTGTGCTGATGCATCCTTTGGAGCATGTCGTCTTCGGTGTCCGTGACATAGCTTTGAGTTCTTGGCTGTTGTGGCATCCTTTTGAGTTCTCGGTGCTGGGTTGCATGCCTGAAGAGCATCGCGGGTGCCTGCGCCGTGAGCCTACGCGAGTCATCTGTGGTGTGGAATAGCTAGAACGATTCCCTATCTGATTCGCGAGATTAGAGTGGTCGAAGTGTGGTTCATCTTTTGGAATTACTTGGATGCTGGGTGCAATCCTTTGCAGCATTCTTCTTGGTGCGTGCGCATGCCTCTTTGATTGGTCTATCTTAGGGGTGCCAACGAGCAATGCTGCATATTATATGACTGGTGTGCTTATAATTTCTCGCGTGCTCGTGCATCCTTCTAGATTCTTCTTGGATGCCGTGCATCCTTGAGTTCTTGGTGCTGGTGACATACCTTTTGAATTTCGTCTTGGTGCTTGTGCATCCTTTGAGTTCATGGTGCATGTACGGGCGCCAGCTTTTGAAATTCTTCGATATGAGCTGCCAATGTGCCTAAAAGTATTGCAGTGGTGCCGACCCTTTTTTGAGTTCTTCTTTGATGAATTAATTATGTAGAAGTAATGTGATCGTATGTCTTCGCGTGCCGCATCGTCGCAAGTCCCTTTGAAGTTCATTCTTGGTGGCCCGTCGCACCCTTTGAATTCTTGGTGCGTGCACCCTTGCAATGAGTTCTTGGGTAGCGTCCTGCTTTGAGTGCGCCGTGTTACCTTGTGATCTTGTACACTACGGCCGTGATAGATCCTCATCAGAACAAACACCGTGCTTCTGCAAAACTGAACACCGTACATGTATATAATCAAGAATCATATTCCTCACAGATTCGAAAGTGTAGCCATAAGTAGCTGTACAACAAGAAGTTTATGCACTTGAAGATACTGAAGGTATCCAAGACTATCAACGTCCCCTGTCATTGCTGCGTCCTCGTGGGGAAAGTTGAAAATTATATCAAAGACTTCTCTACCAAGGATTCGATAATTTGTTTTGGCTTGATCTCTAATATCCTGCGATTTGTTTTGGAGACGACATCGGCTGAACGTAAGCGAGAATAACAACTTAAACTGCTTAAGGAGGTGTCATTACACCTGGACATATATGGAGTGCAGCTTCCTGTTATAATTGATGGATGGACGTATAGGGGACGGATTTGAGCAGCAACCATTTGCCTATTTTTTTTGACCTAAACCAGATGTCCTGTCATTTAGTAAAGTTAGGATATCGTTGCGACTGAAGGAAATGATAGCCATAGAGTTCGACCGTTCCAGCAGATACTCATCAAAAAAATAAGTTTCCGTCATTCGATTAAGGCTTATCTACATAAACATTGCATTTCTTTGATAATAGAAAAGGCATTTTTTGAAAAGTATTTCAATTTGCAAAATATTGCTGTTGAATCCTCCACCACGAAGCTGTCAAATTTCCCACCTACAAAGACACGCCAACTTTGAAATATTCGTGATACATCCAAGTGCTGATAGATATACAGATATTCTCTTGTGGTGGACAAATTATACTTTGCTTAGGCGAGAAGATTAAACCACCAGTTAAAAACATTCCGTTTTTTGCAAAACTTGAGAAACTCCATTCTATGTCCCACTTGTGAACAATCGGACTTACCCAGAAATAAGACCTGAGGTGCCAAATATTGTCCCAATCTTAGTAAGGTCGTATATAAAAGATGGCATGCAAGACACGTTTTATATATACTCAGATATGTACTATTCATGTATTTGAAAGTACAATTGTTGATCAGTTGACGAATTACAAACTAGCACCGCTGTGGAGTACAGACAGAATATTTGAAGGGAAAACTCTCGGCATCTTCACGGACTTTAAAATTCGATGATCAGTCAAAGGTTACAGGTGTTATTCACAGAAGTTAAGTCAATATGAGCGCTTGTCACGCTTCTGGCTTCTGACTTTTTCCTTCAAAACCAAATGGCTCCACCCAGAAGTCCTCGAAACCCTATCTGTTATCATCCGCAGATAACGCGAGAGTGGATTTAAATATAGGGCAGAGCATGAATCATCTGCCCATACAGATGCTGATCATAGGTGTTATTATTTTCAGTGCACGAGAGCCGGTCAGCGAAACGGATAATAGTAAGCAGGTAACCAAGCGCGCGGACAGGTAAGCTCGGAAGTATACGGGTGGCTTGATATAATCTGCGAACACTTCAAGTTAATGTCTTCACCATCTCGTATTGATATAGGGTTAGACGATAGCTCCGACTCTGATGTTTCTTTAAGGCATGACGATGGTTCAAATGCCGGTTTGGCGGGGACTCTTAAACGCGTCGTTCAGCGTGCGTATAACCGCAAGTACGGTCAATTATAGATGATCGAGGGTACTAAGTGACCATTTGTACTCCGGCCAATATGAAGAAGACAGATGATCGTATCAGTTCTACCAGTTATTGTTTCAATTTCGAGCGGCATTATGTCTATCCAGGTGTTTCAATTAACAATTGATTTTACCGAATAATGGAACACGTCCAGTTTTGAACTAGATGGAGAAGTATTCGTAATACCGTAATACCAAGACTAGGCCGACGCTAGACCCTCCCCGCCCCAAGTACGACACGTGACTTTTAAAAAGAAAAAAAAGTTCTGATATACATATGCAACAAAATACCTCTGTCAGTAGGTGGGACGATTGGTTGGATCAATGTCTCAGAATAGTATCGGGTTTCACGGAAGTTTCAGCTTAAAGCAGAATTTCAGCCAGAACGTACTTCGTCGCTAGCACCCGGGTTTTCGCGTCCACTCCGCTCCCACATAAACCCTTGGCTAGCGCGAAGATGATCTTCCACATCAAGAAAACACCCTTGACCTCAAATGACCGGACACGTGATTAGCAAATTCTCAGTACGGAAGTATGGTTAATTAAGTCTCCTCAATGCTCTAGTTACATAGAAGATAGTCTAGTTATTTATTTGGCAACACTTTAGCAATACGGTGGTCGATATGAATACACTTTCCGCTGCAGTGATCCTTCAACTGACGCAGACTAAGCTGCGATCCATTAGCACGTAAGCGATGGATATAAAGAGTCAGAAGCCGGTAGGTAGCAACGCAAGATAAGTGAGGCGACCCATGGCCGCGATGTGATGTGGTTCGGCTGACGAGATTGCACGTGCCACATTGTAAGCATATTTCACGCGCATTAAATTCAAGTTATCATCCTCAGCTGCTCTTTCATCTACACAAAGCAAGTGTGTTCATTTTTAACAAAAACCAAAGTGAGCATCGTAAGTTCATTCTCGAATGCTCTCCGGACAGCGTATATTCTGTTGAGTTGCAGGTGGTTATTATTTCTTTCCTAACAAGCGTGTTTTACTCCAATGGATCTTCGTTAGCCAAACAAATCAAAGACTTGTCAACAGACGAAACCTTCAAGAACTCCGGCTATTAGTAAATATGTGTAAATGAAACTTATATCGTGTAATGCTTAGTGAATGACAAGCATGCTAGGCGTATGCCTCGCAACCAAGGAGCGTCCGTGAGCTTCCAGAGCCCCGCTCGCTAGCATGGCCGCGTCAAACGTCAAGACATGCAAATGGTAGTAGATTGCATCCTGATCGCTAAACGCTCGACATTGTAGAGGCGAGATCACGAGGCCTTTCGGATATGCCTTCAAAACGGAGGTCCCGCTCACAAGAGGACCGTTGGCAACGCTAAAACGAAGCCTCAGAGCTCTAAGCTATAGATTCTAAATATAGCTAATCGGAGCGTCTCATGATCGAGGAAAAATTCTCGAGGGACGCTAAACAAAATGATCAAGCAATTAATCATATACTACTCTCGAGTGTATCTTTATTATAGTATAGCTTGATATCTGACACTTTGGTGAACTGAAAACTGAGCCGGTCAATCCCACAGAGATACTTAGAATGCAGTGAATCGGTGCCCGTATAGTAATTGAGAAATGTTGAATTTCGTTACAGATAGAGAACTATAACATTTTTTGACTCAAAACGGCTTAGTGTTAAAATGCAAGTTTACTTTCACTAGGTACCTGAATTAGTATTCCAATATTTTAAAAAGAGCGTTCTGTTTACCTATATTATTCTTACCCTCATTTAATTAGCTAAAACAAACTTCATATACTAACAAAAGTACCATGGTGAGACAGTACTTCCCGTGCGATAATTAACACACAATATGTCCAAGACTTTGAGTAACACCACCCCTTATTTTTTTCTTTTTTTTCACAAATCTAAATTTAAGCACAGCTAAGTATGGTCTCATATTTTTATTGATGCAGAGCACAAAAACAATCATCCTCTGATGCATGATATTAAAATGCATCTTTGTTTTCTAAAATAAAAATCTGGCAGATATTTGACCGAGAATGCTTATTTTTTTCCTTAAAACACATGCTACTTTTGACTGGGAGAAAAAACTGAAATCTGTTCGATAAACGGATTTTTCAAAAAAAATTAGCCGTTTACATACCATGTTTTTTAAAGAAGAATTATGTAAGTGTATCTAAAGGGTCACACAATTTGTTGATTTATCATAATGCCCATGTAGGACTTTCAAATAAACAAATTGCTAACAAGTATTCGCCGAAATAAATGAACAAATTCTCAAAGCTTTTACAATGAAAAGTGTGTTAGAAAAGCTGATTAAAATAGGAAGCATCTCCCAAAGATAGTATTAGTTAACAATCATGCTCAGAAATAAAATACAAGTAATCATGAATGAAAAAATAGATCTGATCATCGGTCTTGAGCTGCAGAAATTGAAGTACAGAGAATACTCGCAGATGGGTTGGGTTCCAAAAGCGAAACCTCTTTCTAGGGCAAGGATAGTTTCAGAATTTATCAAGGATTATATATATAATTGTTTATCCATGACTCCGACTCTATGGGCCGGCAACAGTACCGAGGAGGCCAGTTACTCTACGGTACAGTTCTTTCCAGGTGTATTAAATACTCGGTACTTAAATTTTTTCCACTTAGTTCCCGGCTCGCGTTTTTTGATTTGGCATCAGTGCTTCCAGCACCCAACCACTGTTTCCCCTGTTCCGTAAGCTCATCGAGACAGCATGGTTGCTATTGTTGCGCAATACTTGTATCTGTATGTCTTATCACGGCGTGGTACGGTAATATAATGTGGTCAAAAACAGGAATGAGCTTTAAGTGTAACAATATGACAATTCATAAGGCACAAAGAGGCAGTAGTGCTATCGTCACTGTATCAACACTAATACGCTTCAAGACTTTGCTGACATTAGATAACCCAAAGTGTAGCATTGTAACCCATTAAGAAATGGGAAAATCTAGAATTGAGTTATACTTCAGACCGTGTCAGATCAGCCTCATCATCTTAAATATTTCTTCAGGACTGTTCCAGCATGACACTAACTCGTCATTGACAATTTGGGTCCAAATATTAATTATATAGGCGATAGCAAGATACAAGAGTAGAAGATGTGCATTTAACATCAATACAATTGCGTGAAATAATGCAGGAGATGGGGGGGGGGGGGGGGAGAAGTGCGAAGTATACATAAAGTCAACAGCATACACAGAATAAAACAGAGATTTAAGGCAGGGTGTACTTGATTGAAAATGCGATCCCAAGAACAGAAGCATAATATATGTGTGGGGTTGTTTTTTTTAAACTCTTCACTGGTAGGGACAAGGCGTCTCATATAGTGAAATATTCTGAGAGTGTGATAAAAGAAATACCAACAACACATTAGTACGTAATGCGATGGCATTCACCAGGGCATAGTTGACTCTAACTTAAACCGGGCGAAATCCGATTAACCTTAATACATTTGTCAAGATAAGTCCTCATCGTTCATATCTCCATGATAACAAGCTCTGAGCCGCTGGCTTAAGATTCCGGCTACCGAGTGTGGTAGGTGGCACGCGGGCGAGACAAATCAAGTGTCTGCCGAATTGACCCAGAGATGCGGAGCGATATTGCTATCGACATGGTGATGCTGAGGATATGACATCAGGGCATACGCGCCCATGTTTATGATATCTATTCTGAAGTGGTGTCTGTCCCGGATTTGATCTAACGCGGAATTGGACCTGATTACCGTAACATAGAACCTATCTATTCATCCTACCCTTCTACGGCTGTGCATTATAAAAAATGACTAACTGGTTGACTTAAAGTCGATCGCATAGATGTACTAAACGTGATGAGGCCACACAGTCCTTTAGAGATCTATTTGAATAATAAGCACGAGAGTCTATTAATGCACAGTTATGTGGCGGACAACCAAAATGCAATAGCTAAACTGACAGAGGTGAATTATGGA
>CAJDSM010012618.1:15622-31737 GCA_903981925.1 Ostrea lurida | reverse complement strand
AGAAAGAACAGCCTGGAGTATAAACTTTTTCTGTAAACGCATAACTCAACTCGTACTTTTTGCTGATTCTTTATCTATGCACAGCCATGGTTTGTTTTGGTACAACTCAGATACAAATTCAAAGCATGCTAAAAACATTTTTGCCATGTACTTCATTTGAGTATAAAAATGATAATATCAAAGGTTTCATAAAAATTTAGATCACCGTTTGAGCTTGAGTACTGAAAACGTGCTCAAAAAAGTTTTATAACCTCCAGGCCTGAATGTCAATTTACTAGAATACAAAATTTTAATACATATAACAAGAGACACCCTGAAAATAAAATGTGGATATCTGATTATCACTTACTGTTATACTCCAAAGTGATTTCCTTTATAGATTATAATCTAGTTATATGAAGGGGGGGGGGGGGGGGGGGGGGTGGGGGGGGGGGGGGGGGGGTTGATCCTAAAAGAGATTATAGTTTAAATATCTGAAAATGCAAACTGAATTCAAATGGCGCATTCAGACCTTTTCTATGGCATTTGAATAAGATGGTGGATAGAAAATGTTTGGATTTGTATGCAACTGATATACCTGTGCATGATGATGGAGGTCTCATGTCCTCATAAATCTATCCCAAGTAGAAAAAGTAAAACTTTGCTGCGCAGTGTATAGATACTGTTTCCTGATCAATACACATAAAGATTTAATTCATTATCTGTAAATCAATTTTTTTTTGTGTATTCGAAATGATGCATCCACTTTATTTTTCGATATAATCATACGTTAGTGGTTTTGCATGAGAAAAATTTTCATTTTTATATGGATCGGAGTAGATATTGATTGAAAGTACTAGAAATATCTGTGTTTTTGGATACATATTGCAGACTCTCAGTAAGATTATAGTAAAACTCAGCCCGACCCATAGTACATGTACATCAGGTCTACATCATACATATTAGGGAGAAACTCTAAAAACTGATTCTAAAGCAAACCTGGGGTTTTAAGATTGATCGAATTTTAAAGAGTGCTTGACCTAGATGATGTTAGAGCAGATTAGGGCTAGTTGGCTCAAAGATGACCAAAATCAGCTAAAAGATATTGCTAGGATGAACTCAGTAAAACAATCCTGGTTACAATTTGGTGTTTAAGGTGGATCTGTACTGATATACAGTACAACCTGCTTATAATGAAACTCACTTATAATGAATTCACTTATAATGAATTCATGCTTATTGTGAAAGAGATACTCCCCTATGAAGGAAAATATAAAATTTTTATAGGAAATAACAAAGCTAGGTTTATTACACACTTTGTTTTGTTGGCCCTGGATATTTTTATATACAGACAGCTCAGGTGGATTTTGAATACCCACTTTCCACTGTGGGCCGGCCATTGGAATCACTGTGGGCATTTGGATGTGGACATTTCTTGTGTTTAAAGTTCTATACACAACCCACTCTGGCTTCCGTGGACATTTAAATGCCCACTCCATCTATTGTCCACAGTGGCCAGTTAGGCAAATTAAGTTTCCAATGGAGGCGTATAATAACCATGATTTAGCTATTGTGTATAATTATAGTATCCTGTATATTATTACTACCAAGGTACCACTGGATGTTGTATATAACCACGGATTTATAAATGTGTGTATATTATACTTCGTTCTGATATATTATACTACCAGGTACACTGGACCTCACCAGTTGATCATTGAAATTACTAGTATGATCTCTTTTTCACTTTCGCCTCGCCTCTGGTTGTTCAAAACCAACTGAATCTGAAAATATAAATTTGACGTAAGATTTCGGATGTCCAACTTTAATTAGTATGTTGAATAAATGCATTCCTTATACACATAACAGCAAAACATAATGTCCTGTGAGTACTTTGCACAGTACGGTGTGTACGGTATATATATATTTTTAGCAAGTTCATGTCTTGTCTTGCAATTTTGTCTTGTCTTGGCCTTTATAATTTTCTGATCTGTAGCTTTGACATTTGTTATTTTTTGCATCAATTACAGTCAACTGCAATTAGATGCCTCAGGGTGGGCATTTACCAATGACTTGTGCATAAAAATTATTTAATATGTAGCTAGCGTGTCATTCACAGTTGGAGCCTCTTAAGGAAAATTCCTCTTCAATAATTGATCTTTGTTTGGCTCCACAATATAGAAGATTATCAAAACTACTGGTTGATAAGAGACTGTTTGTTTTTTAATTATTTAATTGTTCCTAAAGACAGCCGATTTCTTGTCATTAAAATACAATCGCAGACAAGGATTGTACAGTATGCACTTAATTAATATATACTAGCAACTTCATCTTCTAAGCGTTTTTCCAAATTTATACAAGCTGATGAACACATATTCGCTTTTATACTTAACATATACCTCATTTACATGAAACTTGCCTATGCTTAGAGAGATATAAGTATCACAGTTTCTCAAAAACAGACAAAACATAATAATTGCATAACAACCTTAAAAACTGTTACGAATAAGAGGCCTAGAGTTTACATTGGTGTATGTCGGGACACGATAAGAGCTTGATGACCTGGGGTTCCTTGATAAAAGCCTGATGGGCTCATGGCTTGGATTGATGCCGATCTTTTTACTAATGCGAGGATGGTAAATATAATTAGTGATCTTTTATTCCCCAATCTGAAAGAGAAGACACAAATGGGTCAATATTATACGTGAAACTGTCATCATTTACCGGGTATCTGCAATCCTAAATAAGGTTGTATCTCGATATCCGATAATCATCAATCAAAGTGACTAATAGAATCCCTTTAGTCCAAGTGTGGGGAATATGAGAAAGAAAGGGAACAAGGGGGAAAAAATTTTTTTGACGTTGGATAATGTGCATTGGTCCTAGCAGTGATGTGCAGAGGAGGAATTTCCGCGTGTCCACAACAGTTTTTATGAAAGCTAGATTATTTCTCTCACATTTTACGCCTTCAGAAGCTATGAGAAAATCAAAAACCCGATTTGAATTTCAATGCATAAAACTAAAGTTGTCCACTAGTAAATTATATTAGCTAATCAAATTGAAAATTAAATGAACAGCAATTTTTCAAAAATATTTACTTCTCGTATAAAGATAATATTAGAAAATATCATGAAAAAACTAAATTTAATGATGTCTACAATCTAATTAAGAATTGGTAACAGATCTTTGATCCACACAGCTAATGATCAAGTAGTGATCGTTGGGGGAGTGGATCAAAGATTACTATAAATAAATGTCAGATTGATGATGTACAGCAGTGCAAGAAAAAGAAAAAATCTCACAATGATTGCCACACATGGTTATGTCCGATTTCACACTGGTGACATATTATAGAATTTTTTTTTTTTAAATTGGCCAAACATGAGAAAGTTCCGGATAGTAGATATTTGTGAAAAACCATGGTAACTGAAAACACCAATGGATTTAATGACATGTGCTTGCACTACGAAATCTTTATGCACATTAGTAAGACAGAAAAAACATTATGTATTCAAAATTTTAAGCTGCAATGTCATAACTTTAAGTACACCTACAGTACCTACAGGTATATCATTCCAAAACATTTCAAAAAAAAATTCCATAACCATGATGATTCTTCAGCACTGAATGTGCATGTAAATATATATAATAACCATTCCTATGTTACCCATGGGGTATCCATTTTTTTTCTCACTGTTTGTGTCACTTTGTATATATACATACAGGTACAATAAAATTTCAGTGTGAATACGTTGATCTCTCTAACAAAATGCTTGGTCCATCTTTACCGATGTTACAGAGTAAAATTATTAATGTTCTGTTGCACTGCTCTTATGATCAAAAAGTGACAATATGCATTTTTGTATATTGATAATCACGAGCATAAGATAGGCATACAATAAATGAGTAGCACGTAGAAATTTATTTTTAAATTTTTGAATACCAAACAAACACTTAATAATCAGAGAAGATTGTGAAGGTAATTATAGTGTGTAACATAAATGACATACACTAATTATAAGCTTAATGTCTATTTCTTAAAATAGCTTTTCCAAGTTAAAATCCCTTGGGTCTGTGACTATATATAGATATAAGGGGGGGTAAATTTTGTAATGGTTTTGTTTGTTTTCTCCTCAATTAGTATCACATGATATAACCGATTTCTTGTTTCTTTCGTAGTGAGGATTTAAGAATCAGTGGCTCATCTTCATATCTCTAGCTCTTTTCCCTTTAAAACTTTCTCTTTTCATAATTTGGTGACACTCCTTTTTTATTTTGAACAAGAGCAATCATATATTATCGCTGGATTAGACATATTTCCAACAAAATGCTTTAAAAAATACGGCCTAACATGTACTCTTCCTGCTTAAGCAATTATTTCTCAAAGTTATTACCCTACGGCCATGGGCCTCTCAGATTATATACAATGTAACTACTTACATAAGTCATGGCATTATTATCGAACAACTATAGGGAATTATCATATGAGTGCAATTGCAAAGTTTCAATAATAATTTTTGAATGGATAATACTAAGCAAAGTTCTTGACTGAAACAAAGTTATAGCTAGCTGTAAAGCTGAGGGTTTTACAAAACTCCAGAACATCTGATCATTATGTTTATCCCTGAAAACATTATGATAAAAATTGATACTGCAACCTAAGATGGGATAATTTATGTTCTGTTTTGTTGTTTCGGAGAAAGCTTTTGATAACTGTATTCACGACGGGCGTAGATTCCGCATGGGTAACCCTTTTTGATGATATTATAAAGAAATGTATGAAGTTAGCACTAGTTCAGCTAGGCACCAATAAATTATGCAGTGAAAACAAGGAGGTGATCTTAAGTTACAATTGATTCACTTTTTTAATCACTGATTTGCCCAAATTACTTTCACAGAGTGCATTGATTTACCTATGTAATTTCTATAAATGACTCAGGCTGTGAATTGTTATTGTATGGCAGAATGATCTTGGTCCTCCCCCCTCCCCCCCCACCACCCCCCCCCCCCCCCCCCCCCCCCCCCCCCCCCCCCCCCCCCCCCTTTCCTATCTATTCACTAAATAGGTCTTCAAACACGAATGACAATTTGTACAGTTTTGCAATGATTGGTGCTATCTGTAATCCCAATGAAAAACCAAAGTGCTTATTTTTAACGAAGGCTATTAGATTTATTTCAAGAAAAATTAATTGCAATAACAAACAATTGACTGAGTCCAACATTATATTATTTTTGGAATACATTTTTTCACAGCTTTCAGGTTCAAATGGAATGTACAAAATAATCATGAAAGCGTATTTTTATCTGCAATCCTGGGAAGACTAATGTAGCTATTCAATTTTATATGACACACAGTTACTCCTGTCCATATTATATGGTCGTAAAATTTGGATTTTTCAATCCATTTTCGCAAGTTAGGAAACAGACAAAAATATAATGAATATTCCTAAAAAAAAAAAAAAAAAAAAAATTAAATGTGAAAAAAATACAATTAAGTTGCAAACCAAATATTGGGTGTTTCATAAGAAGCTTCAACTTTTGCGAGTTTTTTTTCTCAGAAGTTGGTAGATTCCTCTATCTAACAAATTTTAAGCATATGCTGAATTATTGGTATCTGGTAGAAAACATAGAACCTTTTAATAACTAATCAATGCTACACAACATCCAAAGATTCCATGAATAACACCCCTTCCTGTTTGAGCTTCTATAATGCCATTGTTGAATCATTTCCCAGATATATTACTCTCGAGTAAATGGTGTATCTGCAACACTTTCAGAAAAAAACGTTCATAATGCGCATAGATCATTCTACTATATCATTGGGGTTGATAAGTGCAAACAATTTAAATTTAAGAGATAGAACCATACTCAAAGTTTTAATTTTTTTTTTTTTTCCAAAGAGATGAATTATGAATTGCAGAAGCTGCCATCATCATTGTTCAGCAGTTAAACATGTTCTGCTGTCTAGAGGATCTTGTAACAGAATTAGTGAATAATTCTGAAATGGGTGGAAATTAATCAGAATATCAAAAAAGAAAATAATGGCTTATATACATGCAGTTGATCTTCGGTATCTCAAACACTGATATATTGTATTCATTGGTTATGACAAAAAGATTCAAAAGTCCCAACCAATTCGTTAAGAAATATATTACAGATGTCTCAAAGTGTTTTCGCAGTCCCACTGAGTTTGAGATAACGAGGTTTGACTGTAATTATATTGTCAAGTGAAGTTCATATATATTTTAAGTTCTACAGTCAGGCAAAATGAGCAATTGAGGAGGGGGGGGGGGGGTAGAAAGTTTGAATGAAACTTGACAAAGAATATAATTCCTAAGGAGCACAGTGACAAAAAGCACCGGTGACATTCAGTACCCCATACAACACCTGTATAAAAACAGAGAGATCAGTCTCTCTGATAAAGTGATATGTTCACTGCACGTTTCATGACATTTTTCATAGTTTTGACTAAAGTCTTAATAGCAGCCATACATTAATTACCATGATTGAAATGATGATCATGGCATTTCTGATTCTCATTTAATTACTGGGGCAATTCATATTGTTAAATTTTAATAATTTCCATGGCAATGTGATTTTTATCTCCCCCCCCCCTTTTTCCTTCCCACTAACCAGAGGACCACTAGAATTATTGAACTGTGTAAACTCCTTTTCCAATAGTGACCCCTGTCTGCATGCCTTATGGAGATTAAGTCTGACAGAATGGATTTAGAAATGAATCACAATAATTGGTGTATGTCTGCAGCCATGTCTTAGCAATTAACAGTTGATAGGATAACCCTTCGCCATCAGGGCCCTATTCTTTGGTACTCCAGAGGAATACATGTTCCTAAGCCTTAGTTATAACCCTGGGAAAGAAATTGCAATTAAACGTATCTGAGATTGATTTATATATCTAGAATTCAATTACAGCCATTTACATGTGTACATTGGAGTTGCAGTTTCAGGCAATTTTCTAAGACATTCATTCATGTGTCAGTAGTCTACCATGAATTAATGATTTGGAGCTGTTTTTGGCATCTTTATTGTATGGTGCTATGTACAGAAATTAAATAACAGTAGTTGTTAATCAAAATATTGGTTTCTTCAAAATTAGATTTAGAAAAGATACTGGTAATGACTTCTTCTTTGAGTTTCTAAGTCTTGATCATGGAAGACATTTAGATCTTATTGGTACGTGGTAGATCTGTATAAATTGTATGACTTCATTTGATTGTTAACAATTGTCCAACATTTCTTGAGGAATGACACAAACAGCTTCGGTCTAGATTAAATGAAGCACTTTTAGTGACATACCGATAGCAGTGCTGAATCTTGCACTGGGAGTGAATGATGCTCAAAAGTACATATATGTACTTATAAATCAACTTTACCGAGCAGCTGGATCTGTAGGGTAGTGAATAATTGATATGATTCTCTTCGTTTCAGAATGGGGGCGGCCACAGAGGTAACAGTGGGAACTATGATATGTCTGTTAAGGGGGCATGGCGGATGGGCTACTCGGGGAAGGGGGTAGTGGTCAGTATCCTGGACGATGGAATCGAACACACCCATGACGACTTAAAAGAAAACTATGTGAGTATAGAGTCAAAAGTACTTTATGATTCCAATGATTGAAACCAGATAGGGAGAGGGGGAAGAGAGAGAGAGAAAGAGAGAGAGAGAGAGGGGAGAGAGATTAGCCATTTCTTCTGCAGAATTGGCTTTGACAGTATTGTTTGGAAGTAAGAAATATGATAGAGATGATTTTTACAGTGGGTCAGACACTAGAGAGTTGGTGTTGGCCTGAATTTCCCTGCTGTAGACAGCTTGGTGATATATCATTATTATAGTAACACCAAGAGGAGCCCTGATATTTTCTGATGTATTTTTTTTTCTTCCTATTGATTTCTTGAACCATTGCATGTTTTTTTATATGCACATCAAAGATGAGACATATTATCGTATGCCTCTGTCTGTCCTTCTATCCAGACTTTGTAGGCAGGGTACATACTAACCCATAAGCTCCAGGATCATTTGATCACCATGATGAGAGGAAAATGCATATTGTTTTTCAAGGTCAAGGTTATAGTATCAGCATATAGGAAAATCTTGCAGACAGAATACAGGACAAACTATTGGGGTTAGGACCATTAAACTCAGTACACATACTCCTTATGTTCAGTGGAAGACATCTTTTGTTCTTCAAGGTCAAAGGTCAAGGTTGCAGTATCAGTTAATAGGAAAACATTGTAGACAGAACACACCAAACTATTGGTACTAGGACTGTCAAGTTCAGTACACATACTCCTCATCCCAGGTGGAGGACACCTTATGTTCTTCAAGGTCAAAGGTCAAGGTTGCAATATCAGTCAAAAGGAAAACACACCAAACTATTAGTACTAGGACTGTCAAATTCAGTATGCATACTTCTCATCCCAGGTGGAGGACATATTTTGTTCTTCAAGGTCAAAGGTCAAGGTTGGAAAACATTGTAGACAGAACACACCAAACTATTAGTACTAGGACTGTCAAATTCAGTACGCATACTCCTCATCCTAGGTGGAGGACACCTTTTGTTCTTCAAGGTCAGAAGTAAAGGTCATAGTATTAGTTAGTCAGAATTCCTTGTAGGCAGGATACAGACCAAGCCTTCAGGGCTAGGAATGTCAGACATGGTACACATACACCTTATAGCAAGTGGAGGATGCCTATTGTTCCTCAAGGTCAAAGGTCAATTTTGTAGTAGCAGCTAGGATTCGGACTGAATCATGGGGGCTAGGACCATCAAACTTGGTACACACCTTATGCCAAGTGGAAGATGCCTATTGTTTCTTGATAACCATAATAATGAATTAGCACAGCATATACAGTGCTAACTCCACTAAAATATGAATCCCACTGAAATCTGTTTTCCGTCTTCAAAATCTGTGGACATATTATGCCATGTTGGTGTTGCTCTTTTCGTGCAATGTTAAGGTTTTAGATTGACATGAATTTAAAAAAAAAAAACCTGTTTGGAAGACTGATTATATATGTATGATATATATACAATGTCGTGGATTGACTGATTATACATGTATGATATATATACAATATATACTGTGTCAAGGATTGATTTAACACAAAAAACTCGACTGCATGCACCCTTCTTTTACAAGTTTTATAGGATTATTGATTATTTCATGACTTCAATATGCAGTTTTAATGGGAAAGAATTCTTCATAATATGTGTTATGATGGAGGAGTAATTCAAATTGACAATTGCACATAAATATATTTTGATAGGGAATAATTGAAGCTGACAATTGTATGTTAATGCGCATTGTGGTAGAGGAGGAATTTGAATTAACAATTGCATGTTCATTTAATTAATATATATTTTGCTGGGGGAGTAATTTACCGGTAAGCTGACGATTGTGGTAGAGGAGTAATTTGTATTGACATATTGTACTTTAATTAAATTTGTAGTCTGACTAATCTGCTTTACTTCAGGATCCACATGCCAGTTATGATGTCAACAACCACGACCCTGACCCAATACCAAGATATGATCCTTCAAACGAAAACAGGTATTTATATTGTCATTTAGTAAGCATGGGCTGTTTTCTTGTTTGAAGTTATTGATAGTAACATGCAGAAATTACTTCATGAGTTTTATCATTCCATGCAAATTGTTCATAATTTTTTTTGCAAACTGTTTTGAGCAAAAATCATTCAGTGGAAAAGTCTTTAAATGCAAGAAGTGTTTCTTACCAAGAAAAAGTTTAAGTCTTGCTTAAAGAAACTTGCAGACCATTTAAGCCTTGTCCCTAGAAATTTACGATCATGTCCCTAGAAATTTACGATCATATGTTCCTGATCATACGAAACATGTCCCTAGATATTTACAGATCATACAAACCATGTCCCTAAAAAAAATTACCAATCATTCAAAATATGTCCCTAGTAATTTACAGATCATACAATTTGAAACATGTCCCTAGATATTTACTAATCATACGAAACATGTTCCGCTAGATATTTACTAATGCATACAAAACATGTCCCTATAAAAATTTACCATTCATAAGAAACATGTCCCTAGAAATTTACCGATCATGACGAAACATGTCCCTGAGAAATTTACCGAATCATACAAAGCATGCCATGTCCCAAGAAATCTACTGATCATATAATGTCCCTAGAAGTTTACAGACCAATCAGACCATGTTCCATACAGACCAATCAGACCACGTTCCATACAGGGGTCTTGGAAAGGTGAATGTATTCTGTCACTTGAAATTCAAGCATTTATTTGAATTTCATTTTGGTGAACTTCTGACAAATGCAGAAAAAAAAAAATCTGGCAAAATTCATTATCAAAACCACGACACTGATACATTTGTAGTCTCCAAAGCAATTTGTTCAGTAATGATTTTTTTTTTCACAACATCTATGAATAGTCCTCTTAGACTTGTTTGATCACGTTTCATTTTTCAATGGAGATTTTTTTAAAATCGTAATTTAGTCTGTGTGGGTAATTCAATGGCATCACCTATGTATAACTTGTATATTGTGTGCATGTTATAAAGTTTTCTACCCAACAGAGATCAGCTAATCTAAATTTGAAATTAACAGAAGCATTTGTAATGTTTTCTTTAGCTTATCATGAGACAATTGTAGCGAAACCAAACACCAAATGTTCACAATAGCCTGAAGCATATTCTAAACAAATCAATCTGATATTGCTCTAAGAAATGAAAATATGATTAAATTCTTATTTTTTGTATGTACCTAATATTAAAGTGTAGTTGCAATTACATGTAAATTGATTTAAAATTTTGAATCAAAATAATATTTGTTTGCTATCCTTATTGCGAATATAAAAGTGTAGAAGTGTACGTGTCACTTTGATTTGGGCAGACCTATAAACTTTTACTCTTCCATCATCTGATTATATATTTTCTCCCATGCAAAATATGAAATCTAAATTCTTATCTATTAAAAAGATATACATGTAGCAATGGAAGTTAAAAGAGTTCAAAGTTCATGGTCCAAGGTTCAAAGGAACCAAATGAAGGCCTGGTCATGAGGAATCTATATGTGAAATATGAAAGCCTTAAAATCAAAACATCTGTGGAATCATCATTGTTCGTGGGGGACCAATGTTCGTGGATTTCGTGGGTCACTCTTGCCCACGAATTTATGTCCCCACAAACATGTTTTATTTTGCTTTTAATCAATATAAATATTATGCTGTTCGCATTATTTATCAATTACCCACGAAATTACGTCCCCACGAACCAGCAAATATTTTGATACCCACGAACATTGGCCCCCACAAATTAAAATGATTCCACAGTACCACATTTAAAAAAAACAACCCCGCCCCCAAACTACAATACATTATACATTAAAATAGTATATATGTATATCCCTAGACATATCAAAGAAACCATGCAATGAAACGTCATCTGTCAATGTAGCAATCAAAACATATACACATACCCCAGTTAAACAGGCCTTGACTAAATTTACCCCCAAGGGAAAAAGCCCTCCTGTCCAATTTCATTCCAAATCAGTACCAGTATAAAATTTATCAATAAATAAACAGCCTCCATCATTTGTTAGAAATTTATATACTGATAGGTGATGTGCAAGGGCATTGAATCATTGGCGGCAATCTTCAATTAAATAAACAGCCTCCATCATGTTAGAAATTTATATACTGATAGGTTAAGTAAAGTCCTTGTTCCAAGTGAGCTACATTGTCTTCTGACAGTGCCTGTTGACTTATTGGGATAAACGTCATCCAATGTTTAACTATCTTTTATTTAAGTTGTGTCTCTCAGTCACAGAGTGCTTGTGTTATATATTGTAGACATGGAACTCGTTGTGCAGGGGAGGTTGCAGCAAAAGCCAATAATAACAAGTGTGTGGTGGGGGCTGCTTTCAACTCCAGGATCGGAGGTAAATCTCTTTTAACTTGATCTGTTTCTCCTGTACAGTAAAGTGAGGCAGAGATTTGCTTGTTTGACATATGGTATCTGATAATGAATATAGTGAAAACAGCACTAACTTGAATTTAGTATTATACCATGTAAGGACAACCTCAAAGGATTTGTATTTCTTTAGCATGTGTTTGAAGCTTGTAAATATAATATGGCAGATATGAGTTGTCATATTTTTACAGTTCCTGGATTTTGTTTAAAAATCCCTTTTCGAATCATTTAACTATACTTTGCATTTTATGTGCTAAATCAGAATGCCATTACATACTTAATACAGATGCTACAAATTGTCTAGCCCCTTACCTATTCAGACATTGTTATTTGCTTTACCAGTATTTCTAACAGATGTTGCAAATAAGATTGTTTTTCTGCATCTCCTGTTTTTCTGCATCTTCATGCCTTTCATCTTTTTCATACTACAAACAGTAGTTTTTTTCCTTATTAGTTTTTTAACTTACAGAGTAGAAATTAAGATTCAAATGAGCGTTTTTCATCATAATTTGTCTTACTTCCTATTTGTTGTGTGTGAAGTCTCCAAAGGAGAGGGGGTGTATACTGTTTCACCCCTGTCCGTCCATCCAAAACAAATATTTTTGTTGCATTGTTTTCTGAAACTGTGCATCACAGCCATTTGATATTTGGTATATCACTTCATCTAGGGGTCCCATATACATGTACCACACTAACTGAATTCAGACCTTTTGCTTGTCAACTTCCTGTTAGCTGACATGGTCAATATTATGGAGCATTGAATATGTGAAATTATTGAGTCTTTGTGTGAAATAGATATTTCATTGCACTCTTCTCTACAACTGCATATCGCAGCCACTTGATATCAACCTTACCAAAGGATGAACAAATTCTCTAGATAGTAGCTCTATTTACTTTAGCGGGGTATCCTCAGTGAGCAGTAGCTCTATTTACCTTAGAGCGGGAGTATCCTCAGTGAGCAGTAGAGTGGGGCTATCCTCAGTGAGCATGGCTCTATTTACCTTAGAGCGGGGGTAATCTCAGTGAGCAGTTAGCTCTATTTACCTTGAGCGGGGTATCCTCAGTGAGCAGTAGCTCTTATTTACCTTAGAGCGGGGGTATCCTCAGTGAGCAGTACTCTATTTACCTTAGAGCGGGGGTATCCTCAGTGAGCAGTAGCTCTATTTACCTTAGAGTGGGTATCCTCAGTGAACAGTAATAGCTCTATTTACCTTAGAGCGGGGGTATCCTCAGTGAGCAAAGCTTCTGACCTCAGTTAGCAGTAGCTCACAGATTCCTTGTTAATTCTGTACAAGAACTGAAGGCCAATTTTATCAAAATTTGCCGCAATTTAAAGCATGCTTGCACGTCTGAACGAGTTTCATTTAAATATGAAAGGATATATTCCTTGTTTGATTAAGAAATAGTGAAAGTGGGTCAAGGTTTTCGAAAAAAATCTTTTTCTCAAGGACCAAGAATACAGAAAAGCTGAAGCTTGTATCAAATATTTATTGTATACTGATGAGTTAAATGTATTTATATAGTGTACTACCCAGGGTGAAACCACAATATGTCTAAAAGGGTAATACATGTAGTTTAAATTAAGTATCGGACATTTCTTTCATCTTAAATTTTTAGAAGGATGACCCATTCGTTAAAAAAACATTTTTATCTGTAATCTCATCAATTTGTAAATGTGGATGACATAAAATTTAGGAAGAATGTGGCATTAATTTGCAGTCGGGGTTTTATATGACTCATGGGTGCCCGAACCATAAAGCAGGCTGAATGTTCTGTTCCTCATCCGTGGAATCAATATGGCGCTGAATGAGGAAAGGAAATGAGCTTGATATAAGTCCTGATCTGATGAAAGGTTGTTTAGTAGCCCACTCTCTGTCATCGTCAATGTATTGCGTTGTAGGAATTTGTAGGAATTTGTCAATCTTAAGATTGGAAATTGATGCTTATGACAGGATTATGGCCACGAAATGTTGTAATTTTGTTGTTTTTGTAAAGGTTGTTAGATATAATGTCATAAAAGCAAAGTTGATTAAAAAAAGGATATAGCATTTTTTGGAGGAAATTACTACATCTCTGTGATTGTGGAGCTGCTGTATAAAGTCCAATGAATTGTGCAGATTGATTCAGTGCAGCCCATCTCCAATAGTTTATGAATTGGATGAACTCGAGTAGATTATCTTCAATGATTATTTGGCACTATACACAAAGAGACTTGCCAGTTGCATCATCATTAATTTTGTTAATGTACATTAATGCACTTTATAGAATGAACTGCATTGATGCTACATGTAAGTTGTACATGGTCTTATTTTTGAAGCTTGAAAATAAGCATCTGTTAATAAATGAAGAAAGAAAAACGCAAGATTCAGCTTTAGGGTCCACACATATAACACATGGCTTTTATTTTATCACCTATTTTGCACCTGTTTGTGTATTCACCTGAATGTTTAATTAACAGAAAATGATGACGAATTTTATATTGGTTGTACATGCTATCTGTTTGTTCTATACACAGGTGTACGGATGTTGGACGGTGATGTGTCTGATGCAGTAGAGGCCGCCTCGCTAAGCTTCAACAGAACGCACATTGACATTTACTCCGCCTCCTGGGGGCCTGATGATGATGGTCGAGTCGTGGACGGTCCGGGGCCCCTGGCTAAAAAAGCCTTCATCACAGGGATAGAACAGGTGGGGGTCATCTGTATAAAATTAGCTTAATTCTGTCAAAAGATGTTGTGATGAAACATTTTCAACTATATTGTTAGATTTTATACATTTTTAATTACTTGACAGATTTTTTTTCTTGTGGCTTTAAAAAAAGAAGAAATTTTTTTTTATGATCAGGGGGCATATTGTTTTTGTTCTGTCTGTCATTTTGTCTGAAACTTTACTTTTGAATGGTAAGTATTAGGGCTTTGATATTTCACATGTATTTTCCTTATGACAAGGCCTTTCAGCTGGTACCAAAATTTTTGACCTCCTGACCTTGGCCTTGAACTTTGGCGTACTTTTCAAAAACTTTAACCGTTGTTATAACTTTTGAATGGTAATTAGTACTAGGGCTTTGATATTTCACATGTATTTTCCTTATGACAAGACCTTTCCATTGGTACCAAAAGTTTTGACCTCCTGATCTTGAACTTTGAACTACTTTTCAAAAACTTTAAACTCAGCTACAACTTTTGAATGGTAAGTACTAGGGCTTTGATATTTCATATGTATGTTCCTTATGACAAGACCTTTCCATTGGTACCAATGTTTTGACCTCCTGACCTTGATCTTGAAACTTTTACCAACTTTTTAAAAACTTTTAACATTGGCCATAACTTTGAATGGCAAAGATAGGGCCTTCATATTTCACATGTGTATTCCTCATGACAAGCCCTTTCATCTGGTGACAATATTAATGACCTCCTGATCTTGACCTTAAAGGAGTAGGCCCGAAGGGTGGAAATCTGCCCTGTAAAATGGTAAAAATTAAAATGAAATTTCAAGAAATTATTTCTGCAAAAATTATAGCCCATGTATGATAGTTTATCAGGGTAGTAAAATTTTGGAATTTTACATTGGTGTATCTAAGATTAATGCCCCAAAGATCATGAAAATATCATGAAATGCAAATTTGCTTAAAATCACCACATTTTTGTGATAAAAACGAAATTCGTTATAGAGCCAGGCTTGGACCAAGAAGATGTTATAAAAATTCTAACCTTCCTGCCATCATATTTAAAACTGACAAAAAATAAAATTGGTCCAGGCCTGTGCTCTAAAACAAATTTTCGTTTTTATCACAAAAATATGGCGATTTTGAGCAAATTCTTGCATTTTATGATATTTCATGATATTGGGGCATTAAATCTTCGATACACCAAGTAAAACTCCAAAAATTTTTACCACCCTGATAAACTATCATACAAGGGCTATCAATTTTGCAGAAATAAATTTCTTGAAATTTCACTTTCATTTTTACCATTTTACAGGGCAGATTTCCACCCTTCGTGGGCCTACTCTTTTTACCTACTTTCTAAAAACTTTAACATTGACCATAACTTTTGAATGGCAAGATCGAGATATGGCTTTCATATTTCACATGTTATATATTCCTTATGACAAACCTTTTGATCTGGTACAAAAATGTTTGACCTACTGACC
>CAJDSM010012617.1:0-36824 GCA_903981925.1 Ostrea lurida | reverse complement strand
AATGACATCTCAGTAGTCACATAGCTCTCAATGTCATATTGACATCTCAGTAGCCACATTTGGCATTCAGTAGCCACATTGAATTTCAGTAAGTCACATTGACATCTCAGTAAGCCAAATTGATATTTCATGTCCCATTGACATCTCAGTAGTCACAATGACATCTCCAGAGTTCACATTGACATCTCGTAGCACATTGATTTTCAGTAATCACATTGACATCTCAGTAGCACTTGATATGTTCAGAGTCAGATAATTATCATCGATAGCAATTGATATTTCAGTAGTCACATTGACATCCATAGTCACATGACCATTTCAGTAGTCACATTGACATCTCAGTACCATATTGAATTTTCAGTAGTGCACATTGACATCTCAGTATCAACATGACATATCAGTAGTCACATTTGATATCTCAGGTAAGCCATATTGAATATTCAGTTAGCACATTGACATCTCAGAGTCAATAGTCATATACTTGGTAAAATTGTTGGCAGCACTTAACAATTTTGATACAGCATCATTATTTTATTATTTAGTTTTTAGATTTGATTCATAGCATATAAGAATTATCTATGAGTAGAGACACTTTGAATTTTGTAATAATATATTACATCTCAATTATTTTGCCTTCAATTTAAAACTCAATATTCACCATCTCGTTATTCACAATCATATCCGATATCACACATTACATCTCGTATTCTCAGTTGACGTTGATATTTTCAAGTTCACTTTCAATATTCAAATCTAGTAAACATCTCACTCCAGTATCTTGACATTGTACCTGTGGAAGTTGATGCTATAATTTCATTCAATTCACAGAATGGGCATAACTACACAAATGGACGTGTTTGCTCCGGACAGTGACGGGAAGAAAAATTACTGACCTCACCGAACTAACCGACATGTCTGTCAGATTGTATGGAGAAACAGAAGCGTAATAATTACTGAACTACACGACATTCTGTCAGAGATTGTAGGGAACGAAGCGTAATAATTACTGTCACTGAACTACACGACATTCTGTTCAGAGATTGTACGGGAAACAGAAGGTAATAATTACGTCACTGAACTACACGACATTCTGTCATGAGATTGTACGGGAAACAGAAGGTATATATGTCACCGAACGCACGACATTTCTGTCAGAGATTGTACGGGAACGAGTTATGTAATAATCTGTCGCTGATACACAACGACATTCTGTCAGAGATTGTACGGAACAGAAGGTATAATTACTGAACTAACGACATTCTGTCAGAATTGTACGGGAAACAGAGGTAATAATTACTGTCACTGATACACGTAATTTGTCAAAGATTGTACGGAAACAGAAGTATTATAACCATAAAGGCAACTTTATATTTTTTTATCGATTCCAATTAATTGATGGTCCCAAGAGGACTGGCAGCACAAAATGTTTGAATTTTGTTATTTAAGCCATTATTTCTCTTGTATCTCACAAGTGTAGTTTGTTTCTTTTTCTTCAGAAGTGAAGATGCATCTCGATCGCTGTGTTCACATCCAGAGAGAAGAGACACGTGGGCAAAGGTCAGTAACTCTGAAACTCTGTACTCATGCATGTGTATAATGTATTCTCAGAAGTTCTTAATGAATTTACATACTGGATATGCAAAAGTCTTATATAAATCTTCAGGTAATTTTGGAGTGTCCCATATTGCCGCAGAATTGTTGGGAAAAGATTGGAATTTTTGTTGAGAAATCATTTGATTTGATGTGATAATAAATAAATTGAATGATGTTATGAAGTTGACAGGAATTTGTATGTTTGTTCGATTTGTTTAAAGTGACAGGCTTTGTGATATGTGTTGATGTGTATAAAGTTACAGGCTGTTGATATGTTTTGTTGTTAAAGTTGACAGGCTGTTGAATGTTGTTGATTATTAAGTTGACAGGCTGTTGATATGTTGTTATTTTATGAAGTTGGACAGCTGTTGATATTGTTTTGATTTGTATCAAGTTGACAGGCTGTTGATATGTTGGTTGATTTTTATAAAGGTGATGACAGAGGACTCCTAACACAATAAAACAACGAGTTCTGGAGGCTGTTGAGTCAGCATTTTCTTTTGTCCCTGGACGACGTTGCTCTAAGGGAATATGGCTAACATGTGACTACATTAAACAAGAATCTCATTTGTGGTCCTGTTCATTAATTTTTTCAATGTATCATAATTCTTGGCTCTGGCTTATAGGGGAGCGAACTATTTTTCTGTTTATTTAATAATCTTCCATGAGGTTTTGATTCAGTATAAATATTTGTCCATTGATATTGCACAAAAAATGAATTTTCACAAATCAATGATAGATTTACTGAATTTGTTATTTCTGTAAATTTAATATTTATTATAGTTATTTTCTCTGTAATCGTATTTTTACATTTTTCCAGTCAAGTAAACGCAATGGTATTCATTTCTGTAAAATTTAATTGCAAGATCCCCTCCCTGCCCCCCCCCCCCCCCCCCCCCCCCCCCCTCCCCCCCCCCCCCCCTCATCCCCCAATAAATATTTATTTAGTTTTGTAGTAGTAATCATTATTCCACAGTAAATATGTGTCAATTTTGATGCTCTGTAACGATATAAATAATGCATATAGTTAGAGGTAACATTGAAATTTCACCCAAGAAAAGCGATGTTCAAACAGGTAGCCGAGTTGACAATTTTTCTGCGGTTGATAATTTTCATGTTTACCGCTCAACTACATGCAGTTTATTTTGTGAACTGAATTTATAAAAAACAACAAACTGTTTTTCATTTGTTGACGTGTGATCAACTGTCATGCGATTCATCATATTAATGCAGGTATTGCATTATCCAACGCTCAAGTGATTGTGTCTAACAATCTACGGCGAACTAGTACGCGCATAAATTGACGCATGTAACAATTTTTCATAATGTACTTGTCGTCAAGTAATGTTTCCCGTTGCTAGATACTATCACCTTGAAGGCGTGTTTTCATTCTCAGAGGGAAACAGTATGTTTTCAACCTGTTTCTGTCCAATCAGATTCGAGTTATTTTAATGAAAGTATAACAAATGTAATTGTGCTTGTCTGATCTAAAAAGAGATGATATAAAACCTGGACATATTTTTTGTTGATGTATTTCTAGAATTATTGAAGAAGAATGGATTTTCACGAAGACAGGCAATGGCTTCAAAGGTAAGTAACAAAATTTTAAAAATCCCCCAAGATTATCAGGGTATTCTACAAATTATGAAGTCCCTCAGGCATAAAGAAATAAACTACATCAATCTGACTCATCATTATGAAATTTAATGAGTTTTTGATGACTTAGATTTGTGTTTATATCAATAATCATTACAGTTTTTATCATTTTGACAAAAATAGCAGTGATCACCTTGTAATGATGTTTCTTTAATTAGATGTGTTTAAATTTCATACATTTGTATCGATAAGATTCTGTCAGTACGTAACAAATGATATACCTAAACTGCACTACTTGTTACAAATTCATACTGTGACTTTATAAAACTGTGTTCTGGGGCTTCATCAGTGTGTTGACAAATCATCAATTCTCAGCCTTCTGTAAGGAAAGGGTTCGGAAGAATGTCGAACATTGCCAGCACGACGCCAAAGTGATCGATGCTGTAACGATGTGTGTTTGTTATACAGTGTTGTAGAAGATGTAGATATGTATACATCCGTTGTAGCGACTGTTAAAATCGATTATCCCTTGTGTGCCTTAGTGTGTAAAATCCCTTGTAGCGACTGATTAATCTGATATTTAACACCCTTGTGAAGAGGCCTAGTGGTAAATCCCTTGGTGCGATGTATAATCTGTTTCCTTGCAGTGCTAGTGTTTAAAATCCCTTGGTCGACTGTTATAATTATATTTAACATCCCTTGTAGAGCCTAGGTGTGTAAAATCCCGTAGCGACGTAAATCTGAATTTAACATCCTTTGTAGTGCCTAGCGTTGTAAATCCTTGTTAGCGACTGTATAATCTGATTTTAAACAATCCTTGTAGTGGCTAGGTGTAAAATCCTTGTAGCGACTGTATATCTGATGTGTAAAATCCCTTGTAGAAACCTAGGTGTAAAATCCTTGTAGCGACGTATAAGTCTGAATTTTAACATCCCTTGTAGAGCTAGTGTGTAAAATCCCTTGTACGACCTGTATCAATCTTGATTGTAAATCCTGTAGAGCTTAGTGTAGTGAAATCCCCTTTAGCGAACGTATAATCTATATTACACTCCTGTGACCTAGTGTGTAAAATCCTTGTTTAGCGACTGTATAATCTGATGTGATAAAATCCCTGTAAGAGCCTAGTGTGTAAAATGCCCTTGTAGCGACTGATAACTGATATTAACATCCTTGTAGAGCCTAGTGTGTAAAATCCCTTGTAGCGATGCAATATCTGATGTGTAAAATCCTTGTAGAGCCTAGTGTGTAACATCCCTTGAGCGACTGCTAATAATCTTGATATTTAACATCCCTTGTAGAAGCCTAGGTGTAAAATCCCTTTGTTAGCGACTGATAAGATCTGATGTGTAAATCCCTTGTAGAGCCTTAGTGTGTAAATCCCTTGTAGCGACTTGTTATCAATTGATATTTAACATCCCTTGTGTGCTCTAGTTGTAAATCCCTTGTAGCGCCTGTATAATCTGATATTTAACATCCCTGTAGTGCCTAGTGTGTAAAATCCCTTTGTAGCATGATGAATCTGATGTGAAAATCCTGTAGAGCCAAAATAGTGTGTAAAGATCTTGTAGCGACTGTATAATCTGATATTTAAATCTCTGTATGCCAGTGGTAAAATCCCTTGTAGCGACTGTTAATCTGATACTTTACATCCCTGTAGTGCCTAGTATGTAAGTACTCCTTTATAGCGACTGTATAATCTGAATGTGTAAAATCCACTTGTGAGCCTAGTGTGTAAAACCCTTGTAGCGCCTGTATAATCTGACTATTTAACATCCTGTAGTGCTAGAGTGTTAAAATCCCTTAGCGCCTGTATAATCTGATATTAACACTCCTTGTAGTGCTAGGTGTAAATCCTTGTAGCGACTGTATAACTCTGATGTGTAAAATCCCTTTAGAGCCTAGTGTGTAAATCCCTGTAGGACTGTATTAATTGAATTTAACCATCCCTTGTTGGCTAGTGTGTAAATCTTGTAGCGACTGTATAATGATGTGTTAAAACTCTGTAGAGCCTAGGTTGTAAATCCCTTGTAGCGACTGTATAATCTGATAATTTAACTCCTTGTATGTTCCTGTGTGTAAAATCCCTTGTAAGCGATGTATAATCTGATATTTAAACATCCTTTGTAAGAGCCTAGTGTGTAAATCCTTGTAGGCGACTGGTATAACTGAATATTAACATCCCTTGTAGTGCCTTGTAACTTTCGCTGTATAATGTATTAAATCCCTTGTAGCGACTGTATAAGTCTTGATATTACATGTGCTATGTGTATCCCGTAGCGCTGTATAATCTGATATTTAACATCCTTGTCAGTGCCTAGTGTGAGTAATCCCGTTGTAGGCCTGTATAATCTGATATTTAAATCCCTTGTAAGTGCCTAGTGTGTAAAATCCCTCCTGTAGCGCACTGTATAATCTGATATTTAACTCCTTGGTGCTTGTGGTAAAATCTTGTAGGACTGATAATCTGATATTTAACAATCCCTGTGTAAGCCCTAGTGTGAAAATCCCTTGTAGCGACTGTATAATCTGATATTTACATCCCTTGTAGAGCCTAAGTTGTAAAATCACCTTGTAGCGACTGTATAATCTGATATTAACATCCCTTGTAGTGCCTAGTGTAAATCCTTGTAGCGACTGTATATTGATATTTAACATCCCTTGTAGTGTCTAGTGTGTAAAATCCCTTGTAGCGCCTGTATAATCTAATATTTAACATCCCTTGTAGTGCCTAGTGTGTAAAATCCCTTTAGCGCCTGTAATAATCTGATATTTAACATCCCTTGTAGTGCCTAGTGTGTAAAAATCCTTGTAGCGCCTGTATAATCTGATATTTAACATCCTTGTAGGCCTAGTGTGTAAAATCCCTTGTAGCCCTGTAAATCTGATATTTAACCATCCCTTGTAGTGCCTAGTGTGTAAAATCCCTGTACGCTGAATCTGATATTTACATCCGTGTAGTGCATATGTAATATCTCTTATAGCGACTGTATACATCCTAACACACAAAAGTTTTCCTGTCAAACAAATACCATCATAATTTAAATACCAATTCCATAATGATATTAATTAACAGGTTAAGATGTTAACATGGGCTTGCTATGTTCTCCGTTGTTTGGACTCCATTGCACTAAGTCTTGGTATTAAAACATCAGCACATCTTCATCTCATTTTCTTCACCTCTGGAAACTGATCAGACATTAAACACCAAAAGCAGTTCCTTTATCTGCCAAAAAAGTTCATAACTACTGTCATGAAGAAAAGATAATTTTCTCTAAATTTGGAAAGTCTCTCATTCTGAAACAGATTTGCTTCTAATACAGAAAATTTTGTTTACCTTACATAACATCACGTGAACAGTCTTTTCTGTATTACCCTATAATATCACTGTGGGACACTGTGTCTTTCTGTTTTTACCCTATATGATATCACTGTGGACACTGTGTCTTTTTCTGTTTTACCCAATATGATACCACTGTGGGACACTGTGTCTTTTTTCATGTTATCTCATGTTTGGTTGTGTTCCTCTCTCTTCCTTTGATGTCTCACTAGCTTGAACATTGTGACAGTCAGAAGAAACTTGCTTTCAGCTAACAATTCTGCATCCATTTCTTTTACAATATCAGCATCTGCTTTAATATTTGTGTTCTACAACTTTGTGTATATCTTTGTACCACAACATTTGGTTATGATTTACAGATTTTCTATAAATCAGTTTTTCACAACAATCACTTATCATAGACAGGTTTTTACATAATATATATCTTGTTTTCTACAACATTTGCTTACATTTACAGATTTGTTTAATATCTTGACTTCTACATTTGTTTATTAGATTTTCTTTAAATCTTGTTTGATAACTAAAGACACTCTAAAAACACGTCTTTTTAATTCATTAAAAAAGTTGTAATCAATCTACCCCCATCGCTTTCATTCATAACTTGTAGTCATGTGTTCTTTAAACACCTGCTTTAATTGTAGAGAACAATATTGACTGTAGTAACTACCAGTATATTTTATCTGTAAAACTATTTAATGTGAAAAAACATTGTACTCTCCAGAACTAATCAACAGCCACAATAATCTCAAATACAACAGCACAATAAGCTCAAGACGCAACAGCACACTCAGCTCAAGCACAACAGCACAATTAGCTCAATACACAACACCACAATAAGCTCAATATACAACAGCACAATCAGCTCAGGATACAACAGCACAATAGCTCAAGACACAAAGCACAATTAGCTCAAGGCACCAACAGCACAATTAGCTCAATACACAACACCACAATAAGTCAAGATACAACAGCACAATCAGCTCAGATACAAAGCAAATAAAGCTCAAGACACAACTGCACAATTAGCTCAAGACACAACAGCAAAATAAGCTCAATATAGAACAGTACAAAAAGCTCAAGATACATCAGCACAATCAGCTCAAGATACATCAGCACAATCAGCTCAGATACACGCACAATAACTCAGACACAACAGCACAATTAGCTCAAGGCACAACAGCACAAAGCAGCTCAAGACACAACAGCACAATCAGCTCAAGATAGAACAGCACAATCAGCTCAAGACAAAACAGCACAATCAGCTCAAGACACAACACCACAATAAGCTCAATATAGAACAGCACAATCAGCTCATGACACAACAGCACACTGCAAGCTTTAGACACAACAGCAAAATAAGCTCAAGACAAATGTGAAATATGCAGACAGGAATATTGTAAATTATGAATTTTGGATTCAAGGTTTGTAGAGGGGATCAGGATTTAAAATGATTTGTGAACATAGAAGTAATTAATTAACCTAGAAAATGAGTTTGTTTATGGAGGGGATCAAGATAAAAGTAATGAGTGAACCCCGCATTAATTAACCTAGAAAAGTTACCGGTAACTATCACCTGATTTTAGTGAAACAAGTTGTCCTTTGTGTTGGTATGTCTCTCCATCAGTCCATTAAGGTCTCGGTTCAGTTGTTTTTATCTCAGGCCTTATGACAAGGAATTCTGGGTAATTTTTTTTTTTTTTTTTTTGTTGTTGTTGAAGAAATACAATTGTAATGCACATGCTGGGAACCACTAAACTTTGATTTAAGCATGTTGTATTATAATGTGATACACAAGTATATAAGATCTGACCTATCTATACAAGGACCTGTCGCATTGGGCACTGTTACAGTAAAACATCTTTTACAGAAGAGCTTGTCCCAATATAAGGTACTATAAAGGGCTTTAATTTCATGGGGCTAAAGTTTTGCAATTTTCATCTTTCGTTATTTCACAATAGTTTAAATTTCACAGATAAACCCCTTTCATTGGATGAACTCATACCCTAAATTCTTTGAACAATATTTTGTGATGGTTTTATTTTCGTGACCATTCAGACAACCGCAAATGTAGCAAAAGTAAAAAGCAAGGAAAAATGTCCCCCTTTACAGTACTTGTCACAGTAGAGCACCTGGGGGTGTAAGTTATGTGTCGCATATAGAACACCTATCTCAGTAAATCTTATGTCATCTGAGTCTCGCAGTATATTGTGTGCCTTTGTTCAACAATTATTTCACATATCACACATGGGACACCTGTGGACACCTGTTCTGGTAGGCCTCCTGTCTCCTTTCCCAGTAAGGTGCATGTTTCTCTACGTTTTCCATGTGAGTCATGGTTGTGTCATTACACAACACAAGGTGCAGCGGCGGCAGATTCGCACCAGATTTCCACGGGGACAGTTAACTGGGATGCTGATATATGCTATCCTTCCGATTCTTTTCAACAGGTGGTTTGATAAATCTATTCAGTTCATTGTGTTTGACAACGGATATTGCGGTTCTTGTGGCGAGCACTCCTGTATAGATGCCACTGTGAGTAGATTCCTCCAGGCATGGGAGTTTGGGTATTTTTGGAGGTACCATAGATTTTTTTTTTTTTTATCAAAGTAGGATTCAAGATCACTTTGTTAGATTCTCTGAATGTATATATACATGTATATCCACTGATTTTTATCGTTATGAACAAAACTTCAGTCATTCAATTCAGTCACTCCAATTAAGTTGATGATGTAGCAAACACATTTATCAGAGCTTGTGCAACAACTGTGCATTTTGACATCGTACTGGTTTGCTCTGCTTTGTCGGTCTAACCTTCTGTTGTGAGAATTATACAAAATGTCTACTGGTTATCTAATCATTGCGGGTCTCAAGCTTTTGTTTTTGTGTTTTTCTTGCATGTCATTGCACTCTTAATTGCATGCTTAATTTAACTCAGTGCACCCATAATTCTATATATGTGCAGTGGGAATTTCTGTACAAATATTTTAATATCAAAATAATGTATTCATCCAATAGTATTTTATTATTAATTTATAACATTATTCAGTACATGTATTTTTACTAACATGTTTAGTACATATATATAGTATATTCTAAAAAAACAACTAACAATTCAGATTAACAGCATCCTTGCATCCAAGTACATCAACATGTATGAAATTTTTGTTACTTATATTCATTTAAGAGTATTTAAAGTAAATGTTTTTCAAGTTATAAATTAAGAATTAATGACAATTAAAATAATCTGTTTGACTGCCTTGATTATATATTGATGATCTATTGTAAATAACAAACAAACCAACAAATTGGCATCCATCTATAACCAGTTTTATTCAATTTATTGAAGAAATATATTTTCGTTTACCGATCTTCAGTTTCTGATGTTCTGTGTATTGAAATCTGTCCAACGTACGTCACAATTCGTCAAGATGCTAAATTTTTCATATTGCCTAAAATAAACAAATTGAACGAATAATTCTAGTAATATAAATAATCTCGGAACTTTGACTGAATTCTTATTTTGATTAGATCGGGATCAAGATTACAGAAAGTAATGAGCAGTGAAGGGAGATTACTTTTATCTTGTAAAATGAGGAAAGCTCGTTATAGATGGACAAAACTTTGTTGATAGTTTGATTAAAATGTGTAATATTATCAAAAACCATTGTAGTCACACCTCTAATAATGAGTCCTTAGGGTTCTCAACAGTTCTCTAGGGTTCTCTGTTTTATAGTAGGACCGGACATGAAAATATATTATGTTGAAACAGTATGCTAGACACATTTGTTTCCTCTACATAGTTACCTGGGCGAATGTGGGAGTATTTTCTGAAGAGTGAGAAGTATGCAGAGGATGGTGGAATCATCCGAGAGAAATCCAAGCGAACACTCCCCAAACCTCAGAGGTATGGATACCGTGGAATTTTTTTTTTCAATATTGGTTGAAGATGCTGTGATTTATATTTGTGTACTTAACTACCATACAATCATATGTATGATGATAAGGGCATACTTTAATGGCCCCCTAAATGGTGATAAAGGCTTAATTTAGCCCCCTAAATGGTGATAAGGGCATACTTTAGCCCCCTAAATGGTGATAAGGGCCTAATTTACCCCTCTAAATCAACTCCTTTTTTGTTTCCTACAAATTACTTAATCTTTGTGTGTGCCTGTCACACCTTACTACTGTGACTGTCAGGTTGATTTTTTTTTTATTTAGTACCCCTTGCTTGTTGTAAGAGGCGACTAAATGGACCGATCCTTCGGAGGGGACCGCAAAAACCAAGGTCCTGTGCCACAGCAGGTGTGGCGCGATAAAGATCTCACCCTACTGAAAGGCCCTGAGTGCCAAGCATATTAGGCCTAAATTTACAACCCTTTACCGGCAATAGTGACATGTCTATATGAGTGAAAAATTCTCTAGCGGGATGTTAAATAATATACAATCAATCAATTTAACAAGTTAATTAGTCCCCTACCAGTTTGTCAAGTAAAACCAAAGAGCTTTCTTCTCTGTCCATCACCCTGTCCCATTGGTTTTCCATACTTTTTTCCATTATGCTTGCAACAATTCATTTGAAACTTGCAGTGTAGTTTCAGAGTGGCAAACTGTCTACAGATCAAGGTTGAATATCGCAAGATTTAGGGATAGGTGTTAAATAAATTTTTATTTTGTTGGGTAGTGTACGATAGACACAAGCTGCCTGTATGCCTGTGACAGTGTGTGTCCTTGAGATGTGTGTATTGTGCTCTGTTCGACTTGTGTCTTGATTCGGACATTGTAATTACAGATTGGAGTGGGATCTCAGTGACTTTGAGAAAGACATCGACCAAGCCTACAGCAACTTCCAGAAACTGGTATCAACTTCATCAAATCTATATGCACTTTTAAAGACTGCATGATTTTATTTAACAAAGATTTATCTTTGCTTTGATCGATATCTTTAAATGCATTTATATTTAAGATAATTCTGGAAATGATCAGACAAATTGGTTAATGTAAATTGTTGGGTAATATTATCACTGCATGCTGATGCTTTGGTTGAGGATAGCTGTCAAGAAAAAGCCACCAGGATTTGGGAAAATGATGATCAATTTGTTTTTTCTGTTGTAGGCGGGAGATTTTGATTTGATAGTTACCTCCCCTGATTATGGGAAAGGCTTCATTAAAAAGAAGAGAATGAGTCCTGACGGCTTCATCCAGGTACACAGTAATGATATAAACAAATTAGAAAGTAATTAGGATGTTTTAGGAAAGCCTAATGTAACTCCATGCTAAATAGTTCCGCTATTTTTATGCCCCCGCCCCATAAAATGGCCGGGGGCATATAGTGTTATCCTGTTCTGTCATTCCGTCCTTTCGTCATCATTTGGTTTTCCGTTCATTATCTCTGCAACGGTTGCACACATTCAACTCAAATTTGGTATATGGATATGTCACAGGAATATGCAGGTCAAGTTCGAAGTTGGTCATGGTCCGATGATTTTTTGACAGAGTTAGCCCTCTTGAACTTAGAAAATAATCAGAAATTTTTTCCATTTCCGTTCATTATCTCTGCAACGGTTGCACACATTCAACTCAAATTTGATATATGGATACGCACCAGTTCATGCATTTGAAAAACTTTCAATTTCACCCTTACGAATTCCTTCATTAGACTTCACGTGTAGGCGGGGGCATTCGTGTCGCACCTAACATTCTAGTTTGGAAAGTATCATTGAAGTCCCTTAGTAAAGCAATCATTCAAATTTAAATATTTTTCAGCTGTTTAATATCAGTATTTTATAACCATAATGTCATGACTTTGTATAGAAATGTCTATAGAGTTGTCTAATATGACATATTATTTTTCCCTCTAGATGGCTCTCCAGTTGGCTTACTACAAAGTCCACAACAAAGTTCCCAAGACGTACGAATCAGCCTCCACAAGGTCAGTTTGTATGATTTGCCAAATCTGTAGACTTTGCTAAATTTGTATTATTTGTACAGTCACTGAGTAGCTGACATTCACGTACTTTCATAGAGTTTTCACAAGTAAAAAAACTTGCAATCTCCTTGGAGAGTAAATAAAATTTTAATTCTGTAGTTATATTTGTATTTACCAATGTTTTGTCAGTTTTTAAATCTATGCTGTTTCATTGTCTTTCATTTTTGATTAAATAACTAACCTTTTGGCTTGACATATACATTGTGTAAATGTGAGGAGAATGTTTGAGCAGTTTGTATTGTGGGGCTAGGAGACTGGTTAGGAGAATGAGCAGTTTGTATTGTAAAATAATGTAAGCAGGTGTAATTTCTGCTTATATGCAAATTATTCCATCATTCTACCACCAGTTTATATTCCCCAATAATACAGATTCTTCCACTCCTACAATGCAAACAACCTTGACGGGGTTTTATTTTCGTTATAAGAATCAGTAATTTTTATAAAGTGATTAAAGGACTGAAATGTCCTAATTTTCGGAAATTTTGTGTTATTTTTGACTAGCCCTGTTTGGTCAAAAGATTTTAACTCCCAGGTGAACAGACTCTCTATTTGAGTCGGATTTTGACTGCTGTTTCTGTTCTCTGTTCCAGAATGTTTTGCGCCGGTAGAACTGAGACGATCCGACCAATTTCGGATTTTTCTGTCCAATGGGTCAAGAGCATGTTCCACGAGCGTGCCACGCGAGACCAGCGCATCATGTTGCTACGCAGAGCTGTGCAGTACCAGACGCAGGTCAAGGTCGACGCCAGTCTGGGAATGGGCTGGGACCGACATTTGTTTGGGATGTATGTGGCTTCTCGTGAGCTGAAGATGCCACTGCCAGCGTTATTCCAGGATAAGGTACATGTGTATTTTATCCGTTGGATTTACCGGTTTACCGGATTATCTTCCAATGTTGTATTTAATGTGTTGAAATTTTCTGTTGCCAGCATTTTTAATTTTGAAATGTAGATGCTTATGAAGCTAAATGGGCATGGAAACGTGCATTCAAAGTTTTTCAAATTTTAAACAGAAATATTTCTTATAATATTCTCATGTATTTTTAAGAGTGAAATTTATTTCTCAATTATGCACAGTAATTTTGCAATGATATTAGTATTATTTAAAGCATTCTCTGGTACAAAAATTAGGATAAATCGTATTCAGGAACTTTTAAAATTCAGAAGATCTTGTTTAGAAAATGGATTATATACATATGTACCTTGCAGTGGCTAAACAGAAAGAAATCTGAAAGAAAGGATTGTATTTATAGAAATAACGAAAAAGGTCCTTGTAGAAAGAAATTGGAAAAATTAAATTTCCTTGTATGTCTCATTGGAAAACAAATTGTAAATCTAGAAGTTGTGTGTACAGGAAACACCCCCCCCCCCCCCCCCCCCCCCCCCCCCCTCAACATAAGAACCAAAAAAAAAAAAATGATTTTGTAAGTTTTGTTATGGCTAAAAGTTGCATGTAAAATTTAGGAACGGGAATTAAACAATCTTGTATGCAGTGTGAGCATTGTAATTAATGAAAGCAATATTTTCTCACTCAGATACTCAGGAGCTAGAATACTATAGATCATCTAGTATATTATCAAATATTTTGAGATATGAAAAGCTTTGAGTGTCTTTTGTCGTTGCAGAGTTTTTGGATGCCGGATGCCCTGAGCACATCCCAGACACCGACCCGCTATGCTGATGGCTGGACCCTGGAGAACTGCTGTATGGGTGGGGGGTTCATGGCCGTGGATCCTGAGGGGTATGGAGTGTCGTACATGATCTACGGAGAGGACCACAGTAAGAAATACCAATACCTGTATAAGATTTGAAACTATGTAATCGTATAACTGAATAATCGTAATTGTATAGTCTTAATCATAATTACAGTTTCTTGTAGATGACTGCAGATTTTTACTGTGTGCCTTCATTTGTAAATACATTAAAATACCTCTATCTCGAAGTCAGAGGGACTTCAAAAAAACTTCGAGATATCGGGGGGGTTGAGATATCCAAATTCAACCTTAAATTATTTTTTTTAAATGGAGCATATTTGATGCATCATATGGGTTTTACATTATAAAAAACAACCCATTGTGGTCTCTTATAGTTAAATACAAGTTGATAAATTAATATTATGGAGTGTCAAAGACGAACATTTTCATTTTTTTTTTCTATAAACTTCCTATCGAATTCACAATGTGTTTCAAAATTAAAATGATCGTTCAAATGATGTTTTGCTTCCTTCACTTATCGACCGCACTTAGATAATATAAACCAGGTGAAATAGAGCTTGGGACCATGAAAATACTTCGACATATGCAGGGTATTCAAGATAAACCATGTTTGAGATACAGATATTTTTATGATGTTCAGGTGAAAATAAGCATTTGTGCATCGTTTGAGCAATTATTCCCTGTTGAATTTTGTGTACATTTAGTAAATGTCACAAACTGCATCAAAAGCCTTTATATGAATTTAAAGTTTAGTGGTATATGATGAAAGTTTAGGGTAATATATGGTGATGAATACTTTAGGTAATGAATATGTGATGAAAGTTTAGGGTAATAATATGTGATGAAAGTTTAGGATAATAATATGTGGGATGAAAAGTTTAGGGTAATAATATGTGATGAAAGTTTAGCGTACATAATATGGTGAAAGTTTAGGTAAAGTTGTATATAATGAAAGTTTAGGGTATATGATGAAAGTTTATGGTGTATGATGAAAGTTGAAAATTTAAGGTATATGATGAAAGTTTAGGGTATATGATGAAAGACTAAGTTATACATGTATGTGATCAAAGATTCAAAGTGAAACTTTTTGAAACATTAATTTTATGTCAATGTTTTTGATTTTCGTTTAAAGTCTATCACAACAAATTAGATAACATTTCATGTCTTCCCCCTATTTCAGTTAAATTCCATGTGACATCACACAGAACTTGTGACAAAACATCATCCAACAAGCTGGCAGACGCCATCGTAGAATCCATGACGGATATGAAGGATCTTCTGTCGTAACATACTGATTCTGATGACGAATATTCCACAAGGGACTGCATGTCCAGGGTGTGCACATGATCAATGCAATTCATAAATGTGTCATGAACTTTGGTACTTTCTATATTTTTTTTGGTGATATTACAGACCATTTTCAATCCCCAGATGGTAACTTTGTATTCTTTCATAACCTTTCACTTACTGCTTACATGTGTATACGTCATTATTATTTTGTTCAGTGTATAGTTTAAGTATGTACAGTGTTGGTAGTAAGTATACTGGAAAAAATACGTATGACTATGTGTAGCATCCCCTGTTCTGATCCGACGGCTTGAGATGCGGTATCCGACAGCATCTCTTTGTCCCGTCTCCACGACGGAGGGTAAACAGTGGGATAAAAATGGATAATATAGCTGATGTAATAAAAATTGTGTTATATATAGTTATATATATACTCCATGTGTTATCAGACTGAATGGCAAATTATATTTTCAATGTTTTAACTTGCTGTCTCACAGAAAACAAATTTTAATTTTTTGTTGACATTGTATGATTACCGTTTTTGATTTCTTTGTTTGTTTAGATTCACATGAATGCACGTGTAATGCACAGTTGTCTATATGATATTAAAATCCCTGCTTTCTGCTTTTAGTGATGCAGAGAGCCTGTACTAGTGATGATTGGCATTATATTCTTACTCTGTTTTTGTGAATTTTAACCAGGTAACTTGCTATTTGTGATAACCTTTTTGCATCATCTCAAGATTTGAATATGTATTTTATGAATATTTTCCTGTCAGTCTTGAATCATAAGGGAAGCAACTTGTGCTGTTTTATTTTTGCTATTGGCTTTTTAAAGTAAAAAAAAATTTAATGACTGTGTTCATTTTATAATGATGTCTTTGAGCAATCTCTATTGTGTCATTACTTGTTGTCATGAGTTGATCATATCTATTTAATAGTGTTTGCACTTTGCACACACTCTGTCAAAATTTGACACATGGGGTACAAACCGAGTTCAAGTGCACTACGTGTCAAAATCTGACCACTATTTTGGCATACAGTAAAAACATGCTTATAGCAAAATGCTGGGGACAGACAATTTAGATTCATTATAAGCATAATTCGTTATATCCAACAAGTTCATAACATGTTTTTAAACTACAGGAAATGGGAATCATTTCGCTGTAAGCATGAATTCATTACAAGCTTGTTTGCTGTAACTGTATGTTACTGTTGTGATGAATAACTATTGTGCTGTCAATATTCTTTTTTCTGCAGAATATTGGGTGTTGGTATATACATGTACATTTCAATGAAGCAAAAGATAATCTCTCCAAGTATGTTTCCAATTATGATTGATGCGAATATTTCAGACGTAATCAAATATTTGGACAAATTTTCCCTTGTTAAAAATTATTTTAATTGATGTATTTAATTTACCCGTGTTTCGTATAGGAGCTCCATAATCTAATGAATAGTGTGTTTGCTTAGCTAGGGAGAGGCCTCAGATGTTCAAGCTCGGGGTATCTCTTAAAGGAAATAGTGTACATTTAACGGTACTCTATGTGAAAATAGTAGGGTATTTTATATGGGAAGAAACCAACCAAAAGCATAATGTTACATTGTACCACATACAGTATACGAGATTGCTTGATAAGAGATTAATCTTTCTATTTTCTCCTATTGTGTATAGCATGTAGGAGTCTTTCTACATTTTTTCCTTTGGCAAGAGTTATCTTTCTTGAAATATTGTTAAGAAATATACGCCCATTCGTCCCGGTGTTCTAATTTATTGTCCAGTTCGTTATATCTTGTATTCATTTTCTTACCTGGTAGCTATGGTATTGTACTGTTTGTTCTTTTTTCTTTCAGAATAATGTCATGTGAAATAAAATCGGCATGCTTTCTATAAAGTCTTTATCTTAATATGTATATATCTTGCATGGAGCCATCTATTGAAGTTACTTGTATACTTTATGGAATTCATTACTGGCTGTTCGGTGGGCCCAAATGGAAATGTGAAAGTAACTTAATTTTATTTCATTTCATTTTACTTTTTTGTTGGTGGTGGTGGATTTTTTTAAATCTTATTTGTTTCAGTTGTGTTCTATGAAGAATTAATGCAAACATTGTTTTAGAAAACTTTTACCTGTCTTCCATAGTTGTGAAATGTCATTCACCAAGAGCCAGGGGTGCTGTGTATTGTGGGTCCATGAAATGAGCAGAAACACTGTAAACGCCAGTAATTCCCAAAAACACCAGAATAATAAAAGAAACAAGATGTGTTTGTGAAACACTGATGTCCCCGGATTTCACATGCCAGTGGAAGGGGCTTGCCAAAATGATTACACATGTGAAGTTTGAAAAGTCTATCACTTACATTCAAAAGTTATGGCCAATGTCAAGAGTTTTTGAAAAGTAGGTCAAACTTCAAGGTCAGGAGGAAAAGTTTTGGTACCAGTGGAAAGTGCATGTCATAAAGAATACACATGTAAAATATTAAAGTTCTATCCCTTACCATTCAAAAGTTATGGTCAATGTTAAAGTTTTTGAAAAGTAGGTAAATTATACTTCAAGGTCAGGTCAAAAATTTTGAAACCAGTGGAAAAAGCTTGTCATAAGGAATACACATGTATAATACAAAAGTCCTATCACTTACCATTCAAAAGTTATGGTCAATGTTAAAGTTTTTAAAAGTAGGTCAAGGTCAGAAGGTCAAATATTTTGATACCACTAGAGAGGACTTCTCATAAGAAATACACATGTGTAATATGAAAGTCTTATCACTAACCAATCAAAAGTTGTGGCCAATGTTAAAGTTTTTGAAAAGGTCAAGGTCAGGAGGTCAAATATGTTGATACCAGTACAAGGGGCTTTTAATAAGGAACACACATGTATAATATGAAAGTCTCATCACTTGAAATTCAAAAGTTATGGTCAATGTTAAAGTTTTTGAAAAGTAGGTCAAACGTCGAGGTTAGGAGGTCAAAAATTTTGGTTCCAGAAGAAAGGGTTTGTCATAAGAAATGCACATGTGTATTAACATGAAAGTCCTATCGCTTGTCATTCAAAAGTAGGTCAAACGTCAAGGTCATGAAGTCAAAACTTTTGGTACCAGTAGAAACGGCTTATCATAAGGAATACACATGTGTAATATGAAAGCCCTGTCACTTGCTATTTAAAAGTTATGGCTAATGTTAAAGTTTTTGAAAAGTAGGTCGAGGTCAGGAGGTCAAAAATTTTGGTACCAGTTGAAAGGGCTTGTCATAAGGAATACACATATGAAATATGAAAGCCCTGTCACTAGTTTTGGCCAATGTTAAAAGTTTTTCCTGTGGACAAACAGACAGATGGACAGACCAAAAACTATATGCCCCGAATCGAATTTCGGGAGCATAAAAAGTATTGCATTGTGTTTGTGCTAATTCCATGGACTGGCGTTTTGTGAATGAATACTTAATGCATGATAATTATAGAAAAGTTGCATTCCCTGTGTCCATCCAGAGTTCAGAGTACGACAAGCTAAATAGGAATTAAAAGAGTGACGATTAATTTTATCTGCTACATCATGACAAAATACTTAAGGGCATACGCAATGTACATTTCACAAAAAAATTTCTATCTCCAAAATTGAAGACTTTCAATGATAATAATAAGAGTTACAGACAACACAAGCATCATTCAATCCCTTCAAAATTATTTGTTGATGATGAAAATATAATTATACCACAACTGAAAGTGTTTTTGTAGTATGTCATACGTACAGATGCATTGCATTTGCAATTCTCCAAAGAGAGGTAATTCAGAATTCAAATATGAATAATTTTGCAAATTACATTCTTCATCAACTGTTATCTTTTCGAAAACACAGGAAATATGGTCTGATTTTCTAAGGGTACTATGATTTTATATTAAGAATAGTTCTATAAAATATATACATATAATGAACGTCATCTATATAGAGCTAGTTTTTTTTAAGCAATTAGAGTTATCTGCCCTTAGATATAATTTGAAATATCCAGTAATATTGTGGGTATTACACCAGGTACACCCCAACATGCGGGGTGTAGGCTATGTTGTGACAGGGGTGTATTCTACTCAAGCGAAAGGACGGGTAGTCGAGGTAAGTTTGTGCATATTATATCAATTTATGGATATAATTTGCAGGAAAACTTATGCTTACGGAAGACAAACACTCTATTAAAGAAATATCCATGTGGATACACAAATTATTCCCCTGTACCCTTTCTAGTTTAATCTCAACACTTCAAACACAATATCTGACCGATCGGAAAGAAAATATCTACTCACCGCATGTTTATGATCAAAGATCGGACCAACGCCCTTTTGTTTATCGTCACTTTTACGTGACTAACCAATTACGTACTAATGTATAACTTGATAAATATACTGTCACATAAATTAAAAACAATGGTGTTTAAAGATAATCGCACGAAAATCCAATATTGTGCACGGGTGTTCATGCTACCAGATTCAGAATATTATTTAGTGGGTTATCTACAAGGCACTTAAATCTTTCTCTAGAATGGCTTATAACCTCCACAAACACAGTTGAAATATTTTAGAAGACACAAAGCCTTTGTTCTAAAACTTGCATCGTTTAGATCATTATTAATACAATGTTTTAAAGGCCAAAGATAACGAACAGTGATCAATCTCGTAAGGTCCCAAATAAGAATACAAAAACAAGAGTTGGGCCAAACCACGGACCCCTGGACACACCAGAAGTGGGATCAGGTGCCTTGGAGGATTAAGCATTCTCTGTGCCGGTCACACCAGCCAAAGAGCCCATTTGTCGTGACGCAGGTAAACGGAAGGCAATCCGTAGTCAAATCAGTGTGTGAAAAACGGCTCCTTAACAATGGCTATGAACACACTCAGACAGTATTTCGACTCAATCTGGTAGTCATTACTGCGTGAACTAAATTTATAAAGACCATAGGAATATACGAAATACGCCTTTAAATTGTGACTGCTGAAACCTTACAAACAACTGAGGTTTTGAAAGTAGCCTGCCTCAATTGAAATAACTGATTTACGCAGAACAGCTTTTGCGTAATCGAATAAAGTTCGAAAGGACATTACACACTATATGCAGGTGAATGATGTAATATTGCTACATGCATATCGGAAGTTGACGATGGAGAGCTGAAATCGTGCCGTTGTCATAAAGTTGGAGTAGTTAGTTTGCCTGTTAATGCCAACGTTCAATAAAATATCCAAGTAAAGTGTTGAAAAGTCATATGTTTTTTGATGCGTTGATATGGAAAAGGTTCTGGGATTTCCAAATTCACTTAGAAGTTCTTTAGAGGTTTACGTAATATATAGCCCTTAACCTAGCTTTAAGGGGGTGGGTTAAGACATGACCTCCTGTGATTTGTGACCCAAACGCAGGAGCAGAGGCGTAGATTCTAGGTGTCCTTTATTGGCTATTATAAGAATGAAATAAAATTTGGAATATTGATAGAAATCATTATCACAAGTTCTAATTCAATTGCTTTCGGGAATGAAAATTTATCGTACAAAATCGAGAGAGTCGTGCCATTGGGGGTTGGGGGTTGAAATGGAAGTGCAGTGCACTGCAGATTTTAGGTTGGTTTATGTGGCCTGTAAAGCACATACCACTATATGATATTTTGTTCAGCTTTCTTTATCAAAACACTTGCATGGAATGAACTTTCAAATGAATTTGTCTAATAATTAATGAGAAGGTAAAAGTTAGTACTGGGTCTATGGGAATTAGTACCTGGGTCTCTCTATTTCCTACCATGAAATCCCATCCGATCTGACACTTTGCTGTCAAAAAGGTATCTACATTACTAAGATAATTTAATAGGACCATCAACTTTATCTTCTTTTCCGCTGTCACTGATTATAACAGTGTTCTCTACACCCAGAAATTCCTACTTAAGCATAACCTTGGCATGACATATCGTTAAGCACATACCCCTCGCCTACCAATTGAAAATAGAACCAATAATTATTAAGATTATGTAAATGCACGCCGATCACCATCATAAATTAGGTTCTGCAGATGCCATGTTCTACTTTCTGTAAGTTTGTGTGTAACGTGGACCACTTGTAATGTAAGATGGTCAATTAGTATCTCACATATTCAAAAGATTCGCAGAAGGAAGTAGAAGACTGTCTTGTACAGAATCGACTTATTATAAAGTGATCGACGGGGAGAAAGTCATATATGTTTTGGGTTTGAACCTATCTGTTCTCCTATTATTTTTCATGGTCACGTAGGGTCGTGTAGACCTTAAAATAAAGAAGATGCGGGGGGGTGGGGTATGTAATAACAGTCTACTCAATCAGTGCATGTATGTACCGTATAGCGCGACCATTCTTTCAGGGTCCGGTGGAGGAGACAGTCTGTCGTGGAAGCACTTGTGATGTGTCAGCTACGGCGTACGGAGACTAGCAGTTGTTGCGGAGGAGTCCGTTAGGTAAGACCTGGACTGGTCCGTACTGTTATGAAAGCTCCGATTCGGTGATACAGTTGGATAACTATAAATAGAAAATAAGTTATATTTCTGCTCTTACATCTATAAATAAATCTGGTAGCCTAACCCCATGCACAAACAGCGTAAGCCTACACCCGTGCACAACATTGTTTTTCGCCGGATAATCATTTAACACACCATTTTTTTATTTATGATTGAGGCAGGTATACTGTATCAGGAGTTATGAGTTCAGTACGTAATTGTTACTGTCACGTAAAGGTGACGAATAAAACAAAGCGTGTTCCTTGATCTTTGATCAAATAAACATGCGCTAGTAGCACATTTTCTTCCGATCGTCAGAATTGTGTTGAAGTGTTTGATAAAAACTAGAAAGCGTACAGGGAATATAATTGGTGTCCATATATTCTTTAATAGATGCTTTCTTCCGTAAGCATATGTTTTCCCTGCAATACATCCATAAATTGATTATACAATGCAAAAACTTACCGCTCGACGACGCCGTCTTCGCCTTGAGTAGACTTACACCCCTGTCACAACATTAGCTACACCCCGCATCGTGTGGGTTACCTGGTGGAAAAAGGGGTCCTGCCTGTTTCTATTGACGACAGGTTTCAACATCCGAGTCAATGTGAAATTTGACTTGCTTTCCAGTGTATACCAATGTATCAGTTCAAGCATTTGTAACATGTCAGTAGGTAAAGATAGTTTACTGAACTCATTATTTGCTTGTTTTGTTTCATTTAAGTGAGCAACATTTGGTGATTTCTTTTCAGCAATACTTCATTATTTTCAACATTTTTCCTGGGGGTAAATGGCCCGTACCATTATTAAAAACAACTTAAATAAACTTAATTTAATTTTCTCAGTGTCTAAAAAAAATTTCGTTAGTGTATAGAGGGTCTTTAAGTTAATGAGGTTTCAGGGTGCACAATCATACATACATGTAGTGCCGACAATACAGTACATGCATGGGTTAAATTTAAGCGTCTTGGATATTGAAGGAAAACTTGGAACAAATGTGACTGCCAGTTAAGACCTTGTTTGACTAAGAAGGTGACGTTTGAGGGGGAGTTGTCACTATGGAGGCCCATCAGTCCCATGAGCCTTTTTGCTTGTCAGAAAAATACCCCGCCGTAGTTTTGTAATCTTATATGCCCTATACATGATAAACAACAAAGTGAAACTTTTAATAGATATAAATATGTTGCATGGACGTAAAACAAATCAAAAAAAAAATCTAATATATCAAAAGTCTACCAGGTTTTTACCACTCTCATTTACTGCAGTTCACTTAGGATTGCTGAGTAAACTCGAACGTGGCGCTGCCTTAAATTCTGACAGTTTGTACACAACGGGTAATCCCATAAACGTCGGGCGTCTGGTCGGAGGAAGTGCGATGACGTGGGCCACGAGATAGGGACTCTCGGGCTTGTTATTTCGGAGTTGTGTCTCCGTTCTCAGAAGTACAGTGTGATTGGCTCGCGAGAAAGCCGTGCTCGTGGCTTCTAGAAGAATGTTAACAGTGGCGGTCATCAGGCGGTATTCCACGACATCGGACGACTGACCCGAACATTTATCGATCACGTGATTCCAAACAGTTTTCCCTAAAAACTCGCACTCCGTTTCAATGGCCGTCAGCAGCTGACGATGATAAACATGGCGCTTTGGACCGCACTGGTCAAGCTCTGCCTTGGATACCAAGTATATCATAGCCTCGCTTTGGGTTTCAACTGCATATCGAAGAAGGGTTTTCCCTGCGATATCACTCGAATCCATCTGGACACCGTTTTGTATGAATGCATTCACCATATTGATGTCTCCATTTTGGACAGCATAAAACACTGGAGTTCGACCGACGTCATCCCGATTATTGACCCCGGCGTGGTTTGTAATCAGTTCCATGGCAATGTTGATAAATCCACTTCCTGCCACAACATGCAGTGGTGTCCGACGGCGGCGATCGGCAGCATTCACACTGGCTCCTTTGGAAATCAGGATATGTGACATGATTTCGAGTCCTTTCTCCACAGCCAGAAATAGCGGTGTCTGCATGTCTCTGTCCATAGTGTCAATGGACGCTCCCTTCTTGAGGAGGAGTTCCACGATAGATATATAACCCCTCTCCGCGGCGTAATGCAAGGATTTCCTCTGGTTGCCGTCACTCTGATTGACAGGAGCCCCGTAATCAATCAACAGCTCCACAATATCCGGGAAATTCTTCTCCACGGCGTAGTGAAGCGCCGCTTTCATGTCTATATCCAGAATGTAAACCGAGGCTCGGTTTTTCAAAAGAATGCCCACCAGGTATTTCTTCCCAGCCTCCGTTGCGAGTCTCAATGCTGTCATCCTGTTGTTGTCTTTTTGGTTAACATAAGCTCCATGATCGATCAAGTCCTTGGCAACTGCAGTGAAGCCGTTTTCTACCGCGTAAAGAAGAGGCGACTTTCCAGATTCATCAACAGCATTGACCATGGCGCCATCTTTAATCAGCTGCTGCACGGTGGTGATCTGGCCCCGTTTGGCGGCATAATGGAGACCTGTTTTTCCCGTTATGTCGGGATGGTTTACATCGTCGTCGGGTCGCGGTAGTTGACCAGTGAGAGAAATATCGTGGATCGTGGAGATATTGCTGACGAAGGATTTGTCATCCTCCAGCTTCAAAGGCGGCAGGCTATATGAAGTGTCGTCATCCACATCGCCGTTTGTTTCCGGAAGTTTGTTGCATGACGTATCAACTTTGTCGTAAGATGGCGCTGTTTGCGGACGCAAAAACTTTGAAACTCTAGGTCTCGTGTAAGGTGAGGTGAAACTGCTTGGTTTTTCGGATTTTGGGAATTCTTCATTGTAGTATTTCTCCTCCATCATCTCACTGGCCTGATAGATGTCTCCTAAAGAAAATATGAAAACATTACATAGACGAATGCATGTATGTGTGTTGAACATCAATTTCCTTTCACATGTACACGTACTTGATTTTAAAAAGCGCCATCCTCCGGGAAAAGTGTTTTCTTTATTAGGTTTGTCCTCCATCGCTCGTCCAACATTTTCATGTGCACGCGCGCAGTTTTCATTTGTTTCTTGTGCTTCTAATAGTGACCGGTAGCATCGTTTGACTTCCATCTCCAGGTCAAGGTCGCTGATTTTCCCCCACTTCCAAGGCATGACTGCAGATCTAGGAAAAATATTTGATTTTTCAAAGGGTGTCGTAGAAATATATTTTAACAAGATGCTCTTATCGATACTCCCTAACGAGTAGAACTCCGCAAGTATTCTGCCATACAGTAGGCCAACGAAAAAAGGGAATGGAAGTAAAATGGCAATTAGCGTTTTTTAAAAATGCAAAACAATATATAGGAAGTACCTGGAATTCGATACCCATGAAATATTCATAAATTGCTTGTTATTTAGTAAAGTGATCGATAACCATTTTAGCAGTTTGACTTGTTGACATACTTACCGGTTTTCGCTGATTCAGGACTACAGATGGTATAGTACCGCTTCACAGACAGGGTGCAATCCCTGGAGATTTACCCGATCTTCTGAACACCAAAAATATGAAATCTGATCTCGGTAAGGGGACACACGGGGTTTAAATAACACGGCTGTAATTGTTATTGTTTTTCAAGTTCTTTTAAAGAGTAGTACATGATGCTATTGTCCAATTGATACTTTTGAATTTGATCTTTTTCAAGACAAAAAATTCCCTCTTTTCAGTGGTGTTTATTTTAAATCAAAGAAAGAATATCTAACTTTGAAGAGCCCCCTTTGCAATACACAATTGTGCTCTAATTATGAACAAAATCACGGTACGCCAAGTGAGCAAATGAACCAGAACGAAAAGACTACAATATTTTTATTAGAATTGTCAAAATTATGCTATAAAAGGCTCTATTGATGGATATTAATTCCACTATTGTGACAGGAATCATCGGCATCGTAATATCAATAGATCGATCTAATACATTAAACCAATTTTAAATGCCTCTACTCAATGGCAAGATATGAATGAAGATCTCGAGTACCGGAGGGATGCACGAAAAATCGTTTTTCTTTACACACCTTATTAGATTACTACAACATAAAGGAGACGTGTGCCCTTCATGCATTTGTACATGTATGTACGCCACTCAGGCGCGCAAAGGCTCTTTACCGTATATATTCAGGGCCGTAACCGGGAATTTCCATGGGGGTGCAAAAAACTAAACCAAGGGGTTGGGGGACCTTTTTGGGCTCCCAGTGGGTTTAGGGTTGGCTTTGGTTTTTTGGGTTTTGGGGTTGAAGCCCCCCCCCCCCCCCAGAAGCGCAGAGATTTTGGCGTGTTCATTGGATCTGGAGGGCCCCATCGGGTCCAGGAAGTGGTTTGGTTGTGGGTCCAGCTGAGAGGTTTTATCATTTGCATTTTAAAATTGGGGGGGGGGGGGTTGCACATGTACCTAGTGCAACCCCTGGTTACAGCCTTGATATTTATGAGATACACACTTTCACTTTGATATCGATAGTACAACTTGCGGACAAAGCCTTGATAGACAACTTATGCCAGCTCATTCAGCTAGTATAATAGGAATTCAAGTGAATTAATTAATATTCTTTAGTATTGAAACTAAATAGACAGTACTGCTTTGTATAGTTTTAAAGATTCACTGCAATATTGATGTATTTGATGCACGGCGTATTATACACGGTATCTTTTTTAAATGTTGAAACAAAACGATGAATGAGACGTACTGAAAGAGACATTAAAAGAAAGAATAACGGATATTAGTTTATGCTAAAAAAAAAAATCGTTTTTAGACTGAATAAAGGCATGTACAATTCTAAATATACTGCAGTGTTTCGTATGAATGTAAAATTATTGTTTCTATTTATCTCACTTTGGGATACGAGTTATGGTAATTGCAAACTATTAAAACTCTGGATAAGTTTTTGTCTTTGTAAATAGTACTTTGGACAATCGATGAAGTTTTATAGATATTTCCACACATTTACATGCGCATACTTGATTTCCCCTTTGAAAATAATCAGCCTGTAAATTACAAATATTATTTCGCAATGGACAGTGAATATGTATTTGCTTTACGATTTCCATTTTTGTAATATGTCCTGAATTTTTAGCAAGATGGGTGGGTTTTTTTTACTGATAATCTTGCATGCTGATAATGTTGGAAGACTGAGATTTAAGCCATTCCATAGCATACAGCTGAAGGAATAAAGCTGGAACATTAAACTTTAGAGGGTCTTAATTTCTTAGAGCATAAGAATTATGAGGCAGGAAACATGGTTGCAGTAGGATTTGTTTATATTGGGGTGTTAATCCATATTTAAACTAATACAATTGTGTATATTCCATCTAGTTGTTAGAGAATCCTACCGACGTTCATCATGTATTGACTTTGATGAGTTTATTCCCAAGTTATTATTCGCGCAGNAGAATCCTACCGACGTTCATCATGTATTGACCTTGATGAGTTTATTCCTAAGCCAAGTTATTATTCGCGCAGTATAGCAATTTCAACATCTAGTACATTGTAACTTGGTATCTCCTTCCAAGCAGACTGTCAGTTACCCCAAACAATATCCAAGTATTCGTGACCAGGACGTGCAAAAGCAAAATAAATTTTAATCGACAAATTTCACAAATTCCTAAGTTATTAAAGGACGTAAACATGTACAGACATGTTGGCCATTACGCAATATTGATCGAAAATTTTTTGTCTGATCAAGATGTCTTGGGCCATGGATACTGTCCAAAGGAGAAAACGCCGAAGACAAGACGATTCACCGGAAATGGCGCCGAAATCTGTGTGCCCAGGTCTAAGCGGTGGGTAAGATAATTGCAAATTTGGTTGCTTAGTAGTCTAAATAGAATCGATATTTGCACCGGTACCAATATCAATGTTCTTAATTTCGACATCTAAATCTACATGTATGATAACAGTGAGTGTTTGTTATTTTCACTTGACTTTGTTTCACAATCGGACATTGAAACCGAAGTAGAAGAGTGGAAATTGTGTTTTAACGGTCTGTTGGTTTGTTTGTAAATAAAATATTTCATTGGAACATACACTAGAGGCATTTCGAATGAACCATTTAAACATGCAGACAGACTTTGTTTATCGATTGGTATGGGTTAGATAAAGAAAGCGCTAATTTGAAGATTAGGATATCACAAACACTTTGCTTCCAATGTGTTTTCTCTGTTACCATCAACAAAGGCAGAACGAGAGTAACGGAAGTGGTATAAAATCTTATGTAAGGTGCCCGTTGCATTTTCTCTTCCTTTAACATTTTACACTGTGTATTAGACATGGCTCGTATAACTTTATACTGAAGGTAGTACTTGAATAAAAGGATTTAGCGTAAAATAAAAAGACAAACCCTGTGTGTAAAGTAATTGCTTATTTATCAAATTCAAAGACCTATATATATATTTTTACTCATGATTTTTTTTAATGTACACAGATCATAACTGAGAAGAGTTTTAAAAAAGTCAAATAATGTAACCAGGAATGTTACTTTAAAAAAATGAAGAAAATGAAATCCCTTGCCTCATGCACATCTTTAATATCCAAATGAACACGCTCTATAAAATGCAAAGGTTCAAGGAAAAGAGTTAGACGGACAAATCATGTATTCTCCAAATGTAAATAAACTTCAAACAAATATTTATATAGGGGAAAACTCGTGCAAGGGAGGACGACACCCCCCATGGATCAAACTTGCAAAATGATCTAAAATGACACAGTAATATTCAGCTTGATATCTAATAGCTGCAAAATTGTAGCTCTCCGGGAAAATTTATGTTGACGGACCGGGGGTCTGTCAACATAATGGGTCTGTCAACATAATTTTTTTCCGGAGAGCTACAATTTTGCAGCTAGATATATAACAGAAAAATGAAAATAGGAACAGAAAACCCGAACACCCGGATGGACGGACAGTCATTGCTGTCCCATAATGCAGTGGGACGTATATGTATTATAAATAATGAATGAAATTATCATACTCAAAGCACTAATTTATCTATCCAGTGAGACATTTAGTTTCATTCTTGTGCTTAAATTCATTTTATTGTTTCAGATGTCAGTCATGTGGTTTGGATAGATACAAATGACGCCAAAGTTGTTTCCATTCAATATGTCGGGGTGGAGACTACAGATCGGTATCGGGAAGGGAGGCCATATAAAATGTTTCTCTACCCAGGGAGAAGTACCGCCACCCTGTCCATCAACATACCAACCATAAAACCCGTCCGAGAAGTGAAAGTGACACTAAACCACTGTAAGACAAATTGTAACGGTGTGATCGACATTCTTGTGAACGATAGCGACCTTGTTCTAGGTTATACTGGAACTAGATGGGACAATTTCGGTGAACAGGCCTTCAACATTCCACTGGATATGTTAATACCTGGAACAAACACAGTGACTGTCAGATTGAATGCAGGAAGCATGGGCGTCTATTGGTTGTCTGATCTAAAAATAGAGACAGTGATGTAGTGATCTTACAGGATCAAATCATGGGATGAACTAACCACAGGTACAAATACTCAGGAAGTTAGTGGAATGACTTGCCTATCAGGGGGCTTAGATTATCAGTTATCAAGCCAAACAATGTATCAAGACTCTTCGAAATGATTCAAAAGCAGTTGATTGTCAAATTGATTGATTTCTGTATTTTTTGTTAGAAATGAGCTTGGGACCTCTGTGGAGTGTAAGAGAAGAGTCTCAAGCTCTGTGTAAATATTTACACATTACAGAACGTGAGTTAAATTCAATGATTGCAGAAACACTGAATTAATTGAAATGATTACATATTACGGAAACAGTGGGCTAATTGTAATAATTGCAGATTGAGGAATTTAAACTGTATTGATATTGCAAAATTTTTTATCATGTCGATAGTCCTGCGTTTTTTCCGGAAACCACACTGGTTCTCAGGTAGGAGGCCTTGCTCGAGGTGCGCGATAAGTCGGTTGAGCAGAATTCTAGCCAATATCTTGCTTGCGATGGACAGCGAAGAGATTCCGCGATGATTGTTGCAGACTTGGCGGTTTCCTTTGCGCTTGTAGAGGTAGATGATGGGGCATTACTTGAAGTCCTGTGGCACTGTTCGTGGTGCCAGATGAGCTGAAACAGCTGGTGAAGTTTCTCGATCAGGGCCACACCTCCCTCCTTGTAGATGTCAGCTGGGATAGAATCCGAACCAGGTGCTTTGCCATTGGAAAGTAGTCGGACTGCTTTCTGAATCTCATCCAAGGTGGGTAGGGCGTCCATGGTCTCTTCAACAGGGACTTGGGGTAGCCTGTCGATGGCATCGCCGTTGATGGCGGAAGGCCTGTTCAGGACGCTGTCGAAATGCTCCGCCATCTCTCCAAAACCTTCTCCTTGTCGGTGATAAGGGTTTGAACCCATCAGCACTGAGGAGGTGAGACGGTGATCCTGAAGTAGGAGGGTCATAGTCTTCCTTCAAGCTGTCGTAGAAGCGCTTCATGTTCTTCCTGTCTGCAAAGCCCTGGATCTCGTTAATTTTGCTGCTCAACCAGGAATCTTGCATCTGGCGCTACTTCACTTGTATGGTGATCCGTACGTTTCTCAGTGTGTCTTTCTTGGATACTGACTTTGGGTCGTCGAGATGAACTTTGTAAGCACGACGCTTTTCCACTTGCAGCTGCTGGATCTCTGCAGTTCTCATCAAACCAGTCCTTGTAGCTGACCCGAGGGACTCCATGGCTGTGTTGTACACCGTCTCCCGGAGCGCAGCCCACGCTGTCTCAACATCCTATCCTTCCAGCACAGCGGAGATTAAGCGTTGCTCCAAGGTGTCGACAAAAGACTGCTTGATGTCGCTTGGTGTCGCTGACCTTCAGCTTGCTGATGTTCAGGCGTTTTGGCGAATTCACTCCCTGCTGGACGCGAAGATTGAGTTTGGAGACAACGAGGTGGTGATCTGTCCAGCAATCTGCACCACACATGGTCTTCGTGACTCGTACGTCTTGCCTGTCCCTCTTCCTTACGATGACGTAGTGGATGAGATGCCAATGCTTTGAGCGGGGATGCATCTATGACGTCCTGTTGCGGGTAAAGAGGTTGAAGACGGTGTTGGTGATCAGAAGGTCATGCTCTGCGCAGGCCTGGAATAGTAGCAGACCGTTGTTGTTGCAGTTGCCGACTCCATGCTTCCCGATCACTCCTTCCCAGGAGACGCTGTCACGACCAACTCTCGCGTTAAAATCACCAATAATGATGAGTTTGTCTGCGTGGGGAACAGCGGTGATGACTTCTGCCCATGAGAAAGGGGGAGTCTCATCGTCATAAGGCGATCATTCACACCCTTTGGAGGACCGGCCAACTTGGCAACCAATGTCGTCTTGACTGCAAGGCCAATTTATGCTCTCTGCTTCTCTCGGCGTCCGCTTCCTCCAAAAGAAGGTACAGAAGCGACCAGTTCTAACCTCTCTTAAAGCAGTCGTAAAGCAGTTCTAACGACATGTATTGAAGTAAGAATCACAATTTTTTCGGATATACATGTACATGTACACTTAAGTACCAAATTGAAGGTCACACTACAATTTTTCACTATGTTTTTCATTGAAAACCATGTTTTTTGAAACGAGTCTTCCAAGATCATATTTGTTCTGATATGAATGAAAATTTACCACTTAATGAAGAATTGAATGGGATTCATTACAATAATTTGGAAACAATTTTTCATTCAACCTTTGCAGAAATATGCTATCTGAAACACAAAGTAGGTTTTTTAAAACTATTTTTCTCTATATATCCTTTACAAGAATTGAACATTATAATTTAGTTCACTGATATGTTCATCACAAGTTAATAATCACTGGATGCAGAAAAAATTAAAATCAATGAAAGAAACTGCAAATGTTACTGATTCTACATGGTATAATTTCATCAGAATCTGCCCAGGAACAAAAAACTCGCATATAGGTCGACCCGCGTATAAGTCGGGAACCCTTCTTTCGGAGAGATTTTGAAGAATTTAACATTGACCCGCATATAAGTCGGACTGGAATTTTGTCAAATTGTCTGCCATCTTAAAATCCATTTTGTAGCAATAATTACGTTTCTTTGATGCTATATATTATAATTAATTGTTACCGGTAATTTTGTATTCTTTATAGGCGTTCTAAATTGATCAATGGTCGCTTTTTCACAGGGTTATTTAAGGTATCACGCTTTTTGGATTTGCTACTGACTAAACCATCATCGACGCATTCAAAATTTCGTTAAATGTCGTTAGTTGTATGGGAAGAAAAATATTATGACATTAGTACTCGACTAGTTTCTACAATTCTTCAGGAGTATAATGAACATTGCTAGGTTACACAAATACACAGCTATATATTTGCCCAAGTCCAAATTTGTATTCCATGTAGGAGTTGTGAGATTAATCACTGTTTGTTATCTTTACCTGTAAGCATCACTATCAAATTAACGGATAATTTACTTTTTCCAGTCTCTAATTACTTCAATTAAAGAGATGTTCATAATCAGAAGAGTGTTTAACTTCCTCAAACTAAAAGTATCATGCTTAACAGTTTTAAGTTTACAATTGAATTGGCGGAGTCGCCAGCTTCCTAATACATGTACTAGTTGATATTAGATTTAACAGGGCAGTTAACTTCCTTCGTAAAGGCAAAGATAACGAATAGTGATCAATCTCATAAGTCCCAAATAGAATACAAAACCAAGAGCTGGGCAAACACGGACCCCTGGACACACCAGAGGTAAGATCAGGTGTCTAGGAGGACTAAGCATCCCCTGTTGACCGGTCACACCCGCTGTGAGCCCATAGTCTTGATCAGGTAAACGGAACAATCCGTAGTCAAATCAGTGTGTGAAAAACGGCTTAACAATGGCTATGAAACACATCAGACAGCAGGTAGGCCATTAGGTTAGGGTTAGAGAAATGGGTTAGGGTAAAGCTAGGATAGGGTTAGAGAAATGGATTAGGGTAAAGCTAGGATAGGGTTAGAGAAATGAGTTAGGGTAAAGCTAGGTTAGGGTTAGAGAAATGGGGCAGTGTAAGGCTAGGTTAGGATTTGAAATAGTTAACTTCCCCTATCTGTAAATAGTGTTTAGCTTCCTCAATTGATAACCATTACAACTAACTGAGTTTTTAAGCTTCCCCAGTCAGTAATTATATCGATATCAGAAGAGGTTATCTTTCTTTAATGTAAATATCACAATCAACACAGTGCTCATTTTCCTCAATTTTTAATTAAATATTAGTAACACAGCGTTTAGCTTCCTCGATCTGCATTCATCACAATTAATACAATCTGTATTTGATAGAACTAAAACAGTGTTTGGCATCCTCAGATCTTAATTATTACAACGGAACACAGTGTTAAGCTTCTTCAATACGTAACGATTGCAATAGATGGGCAGTGGGCAAGCCCCTTGAGCTTGTATGGGCAGTTCGACGTTCCCGCCTCCACGAGTCTGCTGTCTTGTGAGCATGCCGCAAGAACAGCTGGCACGCTGCTGGATCCTCAGCTTTAGGGTTTGTCTCCCTAGAATGTGAAGACTGAATTCGGCGGACTGCGCGGAGGAAACCACCTGGTTCAACTTCAACGGGCAGAAATGCGATTCTCAGCAACGCGTCGTGGAGCGCAGAGAGCATGTCGAGACACGTAGAAAGCCACAGTCATCCACTGCACCCAACTCCATCTCCAGCCGTCTCGACCAAGTCTTGCTGCTGGACCCAGATGGTTTTTGGGCGAGAGAGTGAGGTCCACGAGATGCGCAACTCTACCTCACTTTAAACCAAGTCATCGCGCAAGTCATCTTATCATCTTACCTCCAAAATCCTGTGGCCACAGGCGAGCGACGAAGCGACAGATGTGGTAGTGGTAGCCGCAAACCTGCACACAGGTTGCTCAAGCCATAGGGTCGCTATTCACTGAACTTCAAAATGTCATGCAATTGGCTAATGAGCAGTCACTACGTATTTTCACGTCTTAGGTTTGGCGCGGCCAAACGTTCTAACCACTAGCCTACCGCGGCGGTCTATAAAACAGTTTTTGTCTAGCGAAGATAGCAACATTATTTGCGAGAATTATGTTTCAGAGTAGATAGCTGTATATTCTTTGTGGTTATCAGTACTGCAAAATTACATTGGATATTACATTACCATGAGGAATAAACTTCACGGCTAATTTCGGCAGCGCTCTAAAAGACTTATTCTTGTGTGTGAAATAAGTTCAACGGCGAACAAGCAACATGTATTGCTTTATGAACTGCGAGCACTATAAGTACATTAGTTTTTATTTCATTGTTTTGTTTATGTTTGTCCAATTCTTAATTTGTATTTCCTATAGCACTTTTTAATCTTCACCTTTTCATTTAGTAAGAATGTACGTCAAGGTAGCAAAATAACTTCTATTTTGCATGAAAATCATCATCCAATCCCCCCCCCCCCCAACATGGACCCCTGGACACAACAGAGTTGGGTTCAGTAGTGAGGACCCCTCTCTCCGTAAGATCCATATCTTGATCATGATCAGAAGACTTTTGTATATCTGCGAATCAGCAACCCGATACGTTTATCCACTGAACTACGATGTTATACACACAAATAGAATGCTACAAATATTCTGGAGAATTCTTCTGGAGAAGAAGATGAAAATGTGAAAAGTTTAAAACGGCGATGCCAACGATGACAACAACGACGGTAGACAACGGACAAATTTTGATCAGAAAAGCTCACTTGCGCCTTCGGCACAGGTGAGCTAAAAAAGTAAAGTTTTGTTTTCTTTCAATACAGTACCCAGCTATCAGTACTTTGATTTAATGAGCTTTCCCATGTTAAAAAGACATCATGCGTCTAACAATTTCTCATACACTTTTAAGGATATGACATATATCATGATACCCCAAAAATTGATCATGATTAGTACAGCTGATCCCAAGACGGGTTATAGACTCAAAAAGGTTTTTTCATATAATTATATCTTTCTCTTAATTCGGAGTGTGGTACCGTACAATACGTCCCTGAGCAAATGTCAGCGAGTGAATGTGGTATCATACAATACGTCCCTGAGCAATGCAGCCGTGAATGTGGTATCATACAATCGTCCTGAGCAATGCCAGCCGTGATATGTGGTATCATACAATACGTCACTGAGCAATGTCAGCCGTTTTGTTCTGATTTCCCGTTTCATCGGCTGTATAACGGTAACTGTACCTTTTATCTTTTCAATCTTACTTTTATAACCATTTATGAAGCATTCTGATATAAATTCCGGGGTTTTGGTCATTCAGTAAAAGAACCAACAAACGTTCATTATTCAGTTGCGGGAGAATAATAAATCTGATAAATGTATTAATGTAACGTGTAGCGGTCATCCATTCAGGTTGCTCGTGTCTTCTTATACTGCCCGCTACACTTCCCCTCGCTCGGGGAAGCTTAGTCCCGAAGCTTAGCATGGGTTTTCCAGCATCAGTCGTTCCCGACGACAACCACTGTCTTCCCCAGACGAGACAACGTCCGTGCATTCCAAAAACACAAAGTCTCAGTGTTCCGCAGAGATTCTACTTGAAGCAAGTCTTCCAAACACCAGAGTCACTACGCTGCCACCAAATTGTACCCTGTGGCGCTGTACCAGTGAAAACTGTCGCTAGTGGATTTGGTCGCTCTAAAAATAGAATTCAATAGCGGTGACCCTGCAATTCGACTCTCGAACAATTAAACTCGAGGAAAGTGAAAACTAATAAATATAGATGTGTTTCATTATAAAATTGAAGAATTACGAATCCTCAAATGTATTAAACAATCGAAATACATTGTATTATTTAATGGATAGCTGAACTATCGTGAAAATCCTGTATTTGGTCATCGTTGAACATCCAAAGCGGCCTATCTAAGGGTTCTGCCAATATCGGCATTCTACACTCATTAAAATGAAAGCATATGGCAAGGAAGCATGGCAGGTGGATAGCAAACATAAATGACTGAAAAGTTATCAGAAAACTATATCTCATACGGAGGATTCCGAGGAAATTCCGAAATACGCATCCAACTTTCCTTGGAGAAACTTTTCTCTTTGTTTCCTGATTAGACTACTGGTCATGTTTAACGTTCAGTTGAATAACTGAACAGTGTCACTGGATATCAATGTGATTTTAACTATTATTTATGTCCATGGCGTACAAGTTTTATTTGCAAATTTATAACAGGTAAACATGGAGTAGGCCTACTATATCCAGCAATCTTGAAATAAAAGGTTATATTTGTTATGGCTAGAGTGGTGCAGGGGTTAACGCGTTGGACTTTTAATACTTAGAGGTCTGTAGTTCGATTCTTGCAATCGATATTGATCAACATTTTTTGTTTTACTTAAATGCAAGATGTAATATTGAACAGGATCACATGTAAATTATTATTATTTTTTTTTTTAGAAATTACGTCAACGGTAATATTAAAAAAATCCTTGTAAAATATTGTTTACGCTGCTTTATTTTTAATACGTGTGATTTTGAGTGAATAAATATCTACTATAAACTTAGGGGTGGACAGGTTGTGTTGCTGCTTTAATAACTGGATATTTTATACGAATTAATTATCCTATAGCATCATGAATGTATTAGAAAAGAAAATGAACCTGTTCAAAAAGCTATTTTTTATATAGAAATCCTCTTGTAAAAGAAACAGAAGGAATATTATTGTTCATTTTTTAAAATGCAAATTTTGTTTTTAGATGCAATACTATTTGATGAATAATCTGTGATATGTAGTGTATTTGATACAAATGTTAATCAATAAAAGAGAAAAAAAAGACCAAACGCGTTGGACTATTAATATAGAGGTCTGC
>CAJDSM010012611.1:25130-37485 GCA_903981925.1 Ostrea lurida | reverse complement strand
TTTAACATGATGTTAACTTCGCCTATTTGTAATCAAAATACCGGTAAAGAACTAGTTTTAGGGCAATGTGTCTGACCTCTTCAACATAGATGGGCCAGAAAAGCACTTAGTTGTTTCAATTTAGTATCGAATAATGTAAATACGATCCATTGGTAATCCGAAAATAATATTGTTAAGATTTTTATATTCATTTCATGCAGTTTACAGAATCTGATAATTGCAGCTCAGGCTCGGTTGTTCCTTCTCACTCGATCTTTTTCCGTTACGGATCGAAAGTCCATCTATATACAATACATTTTAAAAGGAGTATTGCACTGCATAGAGAAAGTCGATATGATCAATGGTAAACAACTCGAAAGTATATTTATTTGGGAGGAAAGAGAAAATTGCTGTGCAGCTTTTTCACAGTCTGCTTAAATAGATAATTGGAGCTCCGAGGCAGTGAGTTCGCCCGTACACACCGTCATCTGCATGGTTAATGTTGTTAGTTTAACCCTACCAAATAACAAAAGGTATAATGTAGCATTATCTAGCTAAGATAGCTCTACTAAAAAGTTAAAATCAAATTTATCCATCAAGATATCGAAAAAATTATTTGGTTAATTATAGGCACCCAACACAGCATGTAATTTGTACACAGTTTGGCATTGGCTTTAAAACTTATCTCGTGTCCAGGGTCGTAACCAGGAATTTTCAATGGGGTGCACAAGACTAAGGCAACGGGTCTTGAAGCCCATTTAGCCGCCCCCCCCCCCCAGCTAGTCTGATAGGGGGTCCAGGGGGCTTTGCCCCCGGAAGCTGAGAGATTTTAAGATTTACATAGGGTCTGGAGGCCCCAGCGGGTCCAGGACGGTCCTTGTTAGGAAGTCCAGGGGGCGAAGCCCGAGGAGGCTGAAAGGTTTTAGAATTTTCATTTTGAAATGGGGGGTGCACATGCACCCAGTGCAACCAACCCAACCACCCCTACCCTTGGTTACGGCCATGGTGTCCGTTGTAGATGTTCTTGTACCACATCGCTAGGGAGACATGGGTTGGATGATTAATTTTTTGGTTTTGTTTTACGTTTCATTGATAATTTTTCACTCATAATGAAACATTACCAGACAAGGTGCAGTAAAGTATCACAAATGTTGACCTACACAGTGTATTCTTAGTGCTCAAGCCTCAATGAGGGTTCTTTAACGTGCCAACGCTTGTCATGATATGGGAACAGCGTTTTTTATAAAAGGTCATATCCGAAAGGCCAGGGATTCCCAATTATGAATACCGAGCATTTTGGCGAAGGAGCAATCACTAACCAATGTTTACATCTTAGGTTAGACGCGGCCATAGTACGGACGGGGCTCGAACTCATGATCTCGCAACTACGAAGCGAGCGATCTACTATTGAACGACCAAGTTGTTCAAACGTTATTAAGTTTCAAATTCAGGGAAATTGGACTTTTTTAAGTATGGGGTCTTAGTAACATGGCTTATGTATTCTAAAGTTTGATTCCAACCTACAGTTGGATTGGTGGGTGGGGTGGGGTGGGCTCTTTCTTTATTCGTCAGTGTCCATACAAGTGTAACTAGTTGCTGATTATCCGTAAAATTTCAGGTGAAGAAAGTCTGAGTTTTGATTGTTTTTAAAACGTTCTAGATATTAACGCTTAATGTCCAAATACATCGAATCAAAAACTTTTAGATGTGCGTGTGTTTTCACAATCACCATAGGAAATTCTACACATTTTATTTCTAGTTCCTACTGACGATGAAGTACTTGTCAGAAATGACTGAGGAGCAGACCTTAGTCATGTACTCAGGCCACCCTGCCGGGCTCTTCCCAAGTTCTCCAGCCGCACCTCGAGTAGTTGTTACCAATGGAATGGTACGATATTTGTTGGGGTTGGTGCATTGTAAACGTACATCATTTCACTTTGGTTAATTTAAAAATTTACAAGCTCTGGCTACAATTTACTTTATAGGAACATTTTTGCTATTTGTTAAAACTCATTTGGAATTTTTTTTTCGTTGTACTTGTTGTTATTAGTCAAAAGCAAATACATCTTATAGACAATTATAGTGTGTTCCTTTTATGAATCTCTCTTTCATGTTGCTACCAATAAAGTTCTTAAAATGAAATCGTAAACTAATTACCTGTGAATTAAACTAATTTAGGTTATTCCAAATTATTCTTCGCGTGAGATGTATGAAAAGATGTTTGCCCTTGGAGTTTCGATGTAAGTTACATTCTGACACCTTTCACCTCTTTACATACAATTTAATCGAAATGGTGGCAATTATTTTATATACAGAGCCAGATCACGTGATGAATATATTTGACAATAGGTATGGTCAGATGACGGCCGGAAGCTACTGTTACATAGGACCACAGGGAATCGTACATGGGACAACGGTTAGTGCAGCTGCAGTCATGCAAAGATTTCAGAATTTTAATGCCAGTGGCATGCTTTTCATACTATCGAGAAAATAGTAATTCAAATCTTTATAATTTGTAGCTGACTTTGCTGAATGCTGCTCGGAAACATTTGGGATGTACAGACATGGCCGGAAAGGTACGAAGCCACCTCTGCCATCTTGGTTGCAAGATTGCCTTCACATAAACAGTGAATATAGTATTCCATCCCTGATCTGGTCAGACCTCCAATGGAATATTAATTTTTAAAAGCAGTGATTCAAGTGCCTGTGTGGTTTTTGGAGTAGGCTCACTAGATAGCCCCATAGGCTCCTAAAACAGGCAATTTAAAACGTTTTCACCAGTTCGGCATACAACCCTAATCAGCCAATGCTATTGTAGGTATTTGTGACATCAGGATTGGGAGGTATGAGTGGCGCCCAGCCGAAGGCAGCCTCAATATGTGGCTGTGTCGGTGTTGTTGCCGAGGTAGGTTATAACTTGGATATTATATCAAATTGTCAAACTAACCAACTTGTTACAAAGATTACGAAAGCAGCTAATCGTTGCTACTCAACTGTTACACTTTTACAGCATGCTTCAAGTTGACTGTTAATAACATATATAGCTTATTATAGCCCATTTAAAAAAAAGTTATTTTCCACCATTTCGAAAATCCAAGAGAACTGTACAGCTCTCTCCCACAGAAATATACAAAAATCAGGGAGGACTACATTTTTGCAGCTATAGATGACCTTTGCTTGATTTTCCATTCGCAATCTTTTAAAACAAATTCCATTATATTGTGATTAAATTAACGTTAACATCAGGTCAGTAAAGAAGCTCTGGAGAAGAGGTACCACCAAGGCTGGGTGATGAAGATAACGGACGATTTAGACGAGTGTATACGTTACATACGCCAAGCCCGGAAATCCAAGAAAAAATGTAGCATTGGGTATCATGGAAACGTGGTCGATCTTTGGTATGATATTTTTGTGACGTACACACACACACACACACACACATTGATGGCCATTTTCCCATGAATCAACACGCCTACGTTGTAAACCATGCTCGTGTAAATATTGGTAAATATAGTGCTTGTAGTTTAATGACTAGTGATGTGGACAGTTCTAGATGACATAGAATGTAAATACATATAAGAAATAAATTTGATTTTCGAAGAAACATCAGAAAGTGAACTAAAACACGCCGGCATACTTTTCGTTAAGCATTTTGCATAATGTACCCTTATATGTACATTGAATCCTTGCATAAATCTTGATTAAAATAAGGTATTTCTTTTAAGAGTTGGGAGTTCCGACGGAAATAAATATAGAAAATAAATAAATGCGTTTCTCGTCGTATGCTTCATATTTGTCGTCGTATGCTTCATATTTGGATATTTTACTTAACATTGACTCTAATGGAGCAGACTGACAACTACATTATATGATAAGCGTGATGACTTTGCAATCGTCAACTTTCCTTACTATAAATCATATACGGTATCAATTTTATGCACCAGATGCGCATTTCGACAAATTATGTCTCTTCAGTGATGCTCAAACCGAAATGTTGGAAATCCGAAACATGAAAGTAAACTTTATAAAAGTGATCAATGTAGTGCCACCAAAGATTGGGGCCAAAAACTTCGAAGGATCATAGCTATGCCTGAGGGAGATAATCCTTAATTTGATATGTAGTAATGTACCACTATCACTTGCTTATGGTGTTATGTCTTCCAGTCGATTCGATACGCAAGAGTATGCCATTCGTATGAGGACTTTTTAAAGCGAAACCAACTACTAACAAAAATGTCGATGTTGCAGCCGTTATAACGAATCTAGCTTAAAGTCATCATTTCGCAATTTCTACGGTCGCTATAATGACCTTGTTTGCAATTGCAAATTATCACTAAGTCATCAGTCGATTGATTTGTTTCATACCCTTTGTTATTAGACTGTCATTTTCGTACTAGATTTGACGACGGGTAACCCCGTTTACTTTGTTTCGACTACGGGCTCACGGCGGGTGTGACGGTCAGCAGAGGATGCTTACTCCTCCATGGCACCTGATTCTACCTTCGCTTTTGACGGAGGTCAGGATATATCAAATAGACATAATTGTGAAAATTATGATTGTTAATTGATAAAACATCGTCGATATACCTATAAGTAAGGTTGAAGGACACGGCAAGTTTTTTTGTTTATCCCGTAACAGTTTTGTACAAATTCTGCTTTGTATGAATATAAAAATAAGTCTGCCAATAAGGGGGCACAATTATAGTCCCATAGGAATACCAACAGATTGTTGGAGGACAAGGTCTCCGAAGACTAAATAAAAATTATCTATAAGAAACCAAAGCATGCTCTTAATATCTACTTCAGAGTACTTGTGTGGGCAATCAGAGCGGTTTCTGACAACATAAGTTGGCCTAAGATATATACAAATAACAAACACTGAAGCTGCACAAGATCTACAAACGTACAAAATAAGTACAGTTTTTATATTTCACTTTGTATGAATATTGAAAGAAACAGAAATGAAACGTGACGTAAAAGCCGTGAAGAGCTATCTAGTTTAGTTGCATATTGATGTATATTATTCTGGAATTCCAAACACATTTAGAAATATGAATGCAGATTCTAAAAGCGTCACCTTATTTGTTTATATTGAATTTTAAAAAGACCAATTGTTACATGAAAAACAATATTTGTAGGGAACGTTTTGTTGACGAGTATGAGATATCCGGCGATTTATTGGTCGATTTGGGTTCCGATCAGACAAGCTGCCACAACCCCTTTCAGGGGGATATTATCCAGTACAGGTAAATATTTAACCGTTATAAAATAATCGTTTAATTTGCCACATCTCTATACAAGAGAAAGATGCACATACAATACCAAATTTAAAAGAATACAGACGAAGCATTGTGATGAAATCAAAAGCGTTATGTTGTTACAGGGATAAAATTTAAGTACTCTGCAAACAAAATTTACTTGCATACTTGTCGTCAATTTTAAAATAAAATAACAAATCAGACTGACTATCCATTATATATATACACCCCCAATTATCAAATCTGTCGCATAAGGATTAATTCAGATATGTCAATAACACGATAAAATTCCAAGCAATAAATACATGAAGAAGGACAAAGACTATTCAGAGACCATTTGCAATTACGTCACTACTTTTCCAAAGGAAATTAAATGCGTATTTGACCTCTATATCTACGTTCATATGTATATAAATGGATTTACCCAGAAGATATTCCTAAAGAGTGCAAATGATATTAGATACTGCTTGCAAACTTTGCAATGAAAACCAATATCAAGATATAGTTCATGTACTGATACTCTTTATTAATGTAAGAGTTATTCTTTCATCGAAGAGGAAATCTGTAAATATCTGCAAGAGTTGTGTCTCTTTAAGAAAAGACATTCAAATCGTAAGAATGTAGCATTCAGTAATTATGATACGCTGTGACAATTTAAAAATAACATCTTATAAAGAATAAAACATTAAGAGTATGACAAATACGCACCCCTGAACACCAGAAGTGGAATTAAGTGATCAGGAAGATAATCATCCCCTGTTGACCGGACACATCCACCATGAACCCTATATGCTGACCAGGTAAACGTAGTAACCGTAAGAACGACTTAGCAGCTGATGCGAAACACGTCAGACAACATTATTCGACCTAACAATAAGTTGTATTTGCAAACAGACCATCACAACGACCACAGGATTTTGTGAAATGCTGACGCCAAACGAGAATGCTGAATCGTCTGAAACATAACTTATTGTTGGTAGCTTACCGCGATTTAAATATTGATCATATGCAATCATGCTCTAACGTATATGATCACACCATATATAGATGATAATGGGATGCTGCTACTGAATATGGAAGTGATGAATGTAGAATCTGAACTAATCCCTAATCATAAATCTGAATTCTCATATTTGTCGAACATCATTTTTATAAATATCAATGATCATTACTCATATACATGACTAATCTAATCACAATTTTTATTTATCATTTTTATTTTCTTCACAACTAAATCAATTTAGTTTTTGTTTTTTGAAGAGATAGGGAATTCTGTGATCCAGAATACCATATTGCATCTTGATGTCAGTTTCACTCTTACCTTTGACCCCTAATTTATAGGATACATCTTCATCTCATGACAGTCCATACAGGTTCGACACTAACGCTAGTCCGTACCGAGCATAAATATGTCCCGACTACCAATAATCTATCATTTATAAGTAGTCGACAGACTTACTAAAAATTAAAACCCTATAAAAATCTGAATAAAAATATGAGACTTTATCAAATGAAGATATTCATGAATTGTTAAATGTTTTGGACTTATGTAAAAAATCACAGTTTAAAAATGAAAAAATGTAAAATCTTGTTCATTGCCAACAATGATATGAAATCAAGTAAAATAAGGCTAAATATTTCATCAAAACTTTCTCATTGATTTAGTTCTCAAAATTACTGTAAAAAAATCACATTTGTGCACTACAGATTTATCTGAAAAATCAATACGGACACCCCCCGACTCCCCACCATGCAGAGGACAAGCCCCCTCCTCCCTCCCCCCTCGTCGCTCGCGACTCCGGCTTGCCTTTGTTGCAGCCACATATTTCAAACCAAACACCAAAGACTCAAGTAATATATAATATAAACGATTTCAGACTATATTAAGTTAATAATACGTTAATCAAACATATATTAGTTTCCTCCTCTCTTAAATATCCATATAAACTATAATATGTTTATCAATAGAAAAGATAATTGTCTAGAGCCTGGAAACCATCTGCATCTCACAGATGGAACGACACCCAAATTTCAAGAGATATAACACACACCACATAATTCATGATAAAAAGCCTTCCTTTTTTGTTCCAAAATCCATTAGTTTCAAATTAATTCAATAGTATTAAAAAGATTACGTATTTTCAATAGTTACATACATTAACATTGTCAAACTTTCAAGTAAAGTCACAAGATCGCACTATCGGCTCGCCCAGTAATGCACGAGACACTCGATGTGAGCTACAATTGCGCACACACCACATCGTGAGTGATGGTGAGCACGGAAAAATTATTAATAGCCATGCAGTGCTCATATTGGTCTATGGAACAGTTAGTAGCTAATAGCACCCTATGCTAACAAAATAATTAATACAGTACGTCTAATGAAATAAACATGACTTTGTAAAAATGTTACCTTTCTGTGACAAAAAAAAGTATACTGTAGAAATTCAACCATTTTCATTACATTATGCACCGTGATGGAAAACTGATTCAAGATGATCCCGGTAATATCTCTGGCTCAACAGTTCGTCGTTGATAGGTCAGAATCAAGTAATTGCTACTTGTCAGGAACACTTTTTCATTGCAAAATTTCAACTTTCAATCATTTGTTTCTTAGAGATGTTACCTTTCCCTTCCTTAACAAATCTTCATGAATCTAACCATCATTTGTGAGATACTAAACTAAATGCTTAAAGCAAGGACAGGTGGTTGTGGTTGGTTGGGGGTGGCTAGTGGGGGTCCTACATTCTATCATGTTGTATTACTGGGGCATACCAAACTGAAAACTGAACTAGAGCCCATTAGAGGTAGAAAATATCTTTGCAACATTGTCTCTCTAGCTATAGAATCCTCCCACATCTCATTATAACATAACATCAAAAACAAAACTTTTACATCTCAATCTTATAGTCATCCAATGCCTTATGAATGATACAATATTTTATACTCTTACTGCCAATCAATCACGCACACGAATTCTCAGAATATCACAATGACGAAAATGAAATTGTATAGAAAAACACAATCATATCTTAAAGTTAAATAACATAACTATATGCAATAAATTAAATCATATAAAAACAAGAATGCCTTGTAAACATCGGACATGCCCACGATTATCCACATGCCAGTGTGAAGGCTTTAAAAATCTTGTCATGTTAAATTATGAAAGTTTATTCCCTAACCATTCAAAAAGTTATGCCAATGATTAATTTTAATATATGTATGTCAACATTTTAAGATTTCCAAGTCAAACATTTTTACCAAATAATAGGACTCTCATAAGAATACACATGTGAAATATGAAATGCCCTAACTCTTGCATTCCAAAAGTTATGGAAGTTAAAGTTTTTGAAAAGTAGTTCTAAGTTCTAAATCAATCAGGAGGTTCATAAATTTTTTACCCATGGAAAGATTATCATAAGAAAATTTATGTCATAGAAACTATACATAGTGGAAATATTAAAGACACCTAGTATACTTACCATTCAAAAGTTATAGCTAAGTTAAATTTGTGAAAAAGTAGTTTCAAACTTCAAGTCAATAGTTAGGATGGTCAAAAATAGTCTACATGGAAAGTCTTTAATATAGAACAACTTGTGAAATTAATCCAATAACCCTTAGTACTTAATCATCAGAAGTATAAAAAGTTAAAGTTTAGATAAGTATGCGTCAATACTTCAAGGTCTCAAGTCAGAATCAACAACGTTCTAGTACCCACGGCACAAATATTCATAAGAAACAACAGTGAAAAATATCAAACCCTAGTACTTACCATTTCAAAAGTTTATAACTAAGGTTAAATTTTGAAAAGAGGTCAAACTTCAATCATGTCAGAGTCAATATATTCTTGGTACCCACGAAAATCTTATCATAAGAAACAATACATTTAAATATCAAAGCTTCCTAGTACTACCATTCAAATTTATAACTATGGTTACATAAGTTTTTGAAAAGTAGGTCCAAACTTCAATCAGAGTCAAAATGTTGGTACCCATTGAGTCTTGTTAATAAAGAAACTACTATGTAAATCACCAAAAGCCCTCCATACTATCATTCAAAAGTATAAAACTAAGGTTTAAAGTTTTTGATAAGTATCAAATTATCAAGGTCAAAGTTCAGGATGTCAACAATGTTGACCACCGAAAGGATATTTCAAAAATCATCAAAACATGTAATACTCAACACCCTAGACCTACCATTCAAAAAGTTATAAAAGGTAAAGTTTTATGTGAAAGTAGTTCAACTTCTAATAGTCATCAGGAGGTCAAGAAAATTTTTTGTAACCACGAAAGCTTATCATAAGAAACATATCAAGTGAAAATATCAAAGCCCTATATACTTACCATTCAAATTATAGCCTAAGTTAGTTTCAACAGAATTGACAGACATGACAGATACAGAATGACAGATCAGACAAAAACAATATGCCCCCGAGATCTCATACGGGGATCATACAATAGTATGTCACTTTAAATGGACTATGGATTATTTCTTCCCACCCCCCCCTTTTTTAATACATCAAAACACCTAATTCTTTCTGTACCAACCTTTACTAACGGGCTGCATTGTGCTTTACATCACATATATCTTATTGCATATAAACAAAATAAAATTAATTGATAAATAGTTTAGTTTGTCCAGCATTTCCGCAAGACGAAATGCCCCTAGTATCTATATATTACAAGGTAATAAACTGATCCCTACCACTTTATTTCGTGTTTAGGGGAGGGGAAATATGATTACATTATTCAAAAAATGCTTGGGCCAGCCATTCACTTTGATGACTGGCAGGTGCTTTCGGATTACAAACAAAGTAGGCCCAATGGCCACCAATCGCTACCGAGCACTTTTGCTCATATGAAAAACACTAATTTAGGATTTACAAGTGCCACTATTAAAAGCCACTGGACTATATAAACTTAACCTCTTCATCACATGAATCAGAATAATCCTTTCAGTGCACTGCATAAAGTAAGCATTTATTTGCCCGTAAATTACTTATTCCATGTGAAAAATTATAAATTAAAACAACCTCCAGTGTGTGAGGGGGACTTAACTCAATCCTAAATTTAAATAAAAAATTTATCAGAAATAATACTCTATATTCAATTCTTGCGTGCGAATAACAGAAATTATCAATTGAAATTCATCAATAAGAAAATAAACAGAAACCATACGATAAGATTGGATCAGCATATCCCCTGGCTCTTTTATATGTTTTAAAATTTTTGAATTATAATATAATTTATCTATCAAGAATAATGATTTTCATTTTCATATGCTATTTCAAATATATCCAACAAAACTAGAAATAAAACACCACAGAGTCTTCATGTCTGATTCGTACTTGGATATTTATGAACATGACTATTACGGCAAACTAACTACTCAACTTTTATACACAACGGATGATTTCACTTCATCCATCAACTTCCCATATATTATTTAACAATATTCCATCAACCTGTTATGGTATGATATGCTCTTAACTCAACTTAATCGATACACAAGAAGCTTTTCTCGTATGATCAGTTTTTTTAATCAGGCAAGCTAATCTTAGACAAGTTTTTTGTTTGCACGGAGTTTCAACCATCACGTAAAGCAAGCATTCGTAATAATCTTTGCGTTATAACAATTTAGTTACCAGAAATGACCTACCATTGTAGTCAAATGCTTCTGTCTGATGTGTTCACAATAAAAGAAAATAACTCCAATAAACCTTGATTTGTTATTTTTTTTATAAGTTTAAATTTTTTTATAACGTTTGTAATAAAACAAGAGGCCACAGCCTTAACGGTCACATGAATTCAATATCCCACAACAGGGGCTACATACTGCACTTTTTAAGTCTCTAATACAAGTTTTTATTCACATTAATATCTTCAATATATGCATATATTCCTATTCATATACACCAAGAGATTATCATTTCAATCTCGCACAATTGCTCACAAGAATTTAAATCAAACCAAGTTGCTACTTTTAATGCCAGTAAAAGCTTAATCTTTGACACTATTTGAACCAAAATTCAATAAAGAACATCTCGTCTCAAGAGTTAGAATATGTATTAATATATGACTCTAGAAAAGTGATAATCTCTTGAACCCGTAAACCAATTGCTATTAATTTTGCATGTCCAGTGACCTGACCTTTGGACCCCAAAATTCCAAAAGAATATATCTGTTCACATGATATCCATACGTATGATAAGTGAACTCTAGCAGAATGATAATGCCTTAAAACCAGACACAATATCGCTACTTCAGCCAGTGTGCTTGACCTTCCCTTTTACCCAAATTCAATAGGAAACACCCTTTTCCCCATGGTAACATATGCATAATATGACTCTAGCAAACAACACTAAAAGTCTGAACCATTCTGTCTACAACGACACTTATCCTATAAATATGACAAGACATCTACTACCTAGATTCCATAACACACTCCCCCCCCCCCTCCCCGCCAACTTGGCACGGTATAATATGATAAAAACTCCCTTCACATTCCAAATATTCATTAACTTTCACTATTATATTCAATATGCAGAAAAAGACGCGTTCAATTCTTTACAATAAACACTATTACCAAGATTTTTCGCCCCCCCCCCTCCCCTCCCCCCCCCGTTCAAAACCCATACCCCCGATCAACCAAATTACAATTAGGTAAAGCCTCTCCTTGCTCTACTATCATCTTATGCATTGACTTCTCTTCAAAACAATGTAACAGTTGTAAAGAAGAAGATTGAATTGTCATTTTTGAGCAGTTTTGCACCACCCCAAGGTTATGCTAAGAACCTAAAATTACAATTAGTGCCCCTCTTGTCCCAAAGATCTTCATCTTCAAACTAAAAAGAATGGACTGTCGTATCAAGAAGAAGTAAAAATGTCCAATTTACACATTCAAAATGACCATTTTGCCCATCCTAATTACTAAACCCCTACCCAGAACATAAATTTTACAATTTTGAAAAGTTCCTATCATTTCAAAATGTCCATTTATTTCAAACATAATATCAAAATAGCACCCAAACGAAATGCTTTCAATGTTTACATATAAACACAATGCTCACAAAGTTTGCCACCCTTCGTTCATGAACCCCTACCCCATCTCTCTAT